>VUQS01009445.1:9613-23292 GCA_015108495.1 Heterochromis multidens
AAAAAAGTCTCGTAAACTCTTTTGTTGAAAATCAGAAGACTTGAGGCGGAATCTCTAAGAACACTACTCTTTTGAGCCTGTAGAGGGAGCCACACTGCTCTCCATAGGCTCACTGCTGCTATGTATGCACGGTCGGTCTAGTATACAACATACTTATAACACTGTGTGAATCATGACATTTTAAGGTAAAGTATTTTTTTAAGTTTAGCCTTATAACGGTTAGGTTGACGTCACCATTGGGTTACATTAAGGTTAGGCTCAGCGAGAGAGTCTCCTCTGCTATTGAGAGAAGTTTGCCTTCTTTTCTTTTAGAATATTTTCAGTTTTCAATCACAGATGGGTTCAGGCTGAGGAAAAGAACATGGGTTAAAATGCACCCTATCAAGAAAACTACCCAAACCTTAGACAGTCTTGCAGAAAATGTGGAAGGCTAACTTCGTCCCATCTCCATTCCAAGTGCATGTGCAGTGGTCCAAAATGAATGGGGCCCATAGACTGTATATAAAAGATAGACATAACTTCTAGGCATAGACTCTGTAAAACATGGATGTAGCTTCCAGATCTTAAAAGTGAAGCCAATGCCTTAAAACTGCATTCTGTCTGAAGGCCACCAAATGGTGATAGCTGTGGCTGCAAAAAGATTTCTGTTTCTAGAGAAAGTGACAGTGGTGACAGTGAAATGCTAATCTTGAAGCTTCAAAACAGGACTTCAGAAACCAATGGATGACACCACAGTAGCTATGTCCACATTTTGTACTGTTTATGCTTCCAGGTCTGAAAAGCGAAACATTAAGTACCTTAAACCTGCATTCTTTTAATGGCCTACAGGGGGCGACACATCCAATAACTGCATGTTACACAGAGCTCTATGGGAAAATCTCAATCACTACTTTCAGATTATTTTAAACAACACATAAAGGTAATTTTGTAAATTGTAGTTAGAGTCAGAAAGGAAGATTATCCAGGGTATGCTCATTTGCAAACAAGTTGTCAGTCACAAGTCATTAGCCATTGAGCATGTAGTGTCCTGGTGGGATTAATAGGAAATGCATTGACTCTGGTTTGACATTTTTGCATTTGCCATCTTTGATTTTTGAAGCTAGATGTGATATCTGGACAAGAAGGTGGAGCTGGGGCGAAGCAAGAGGACCACTAAGACTCTGGCAAAGCTTCTCAACCCCAAATTGCATTTATGTCCCCCAGAATTGCAACCTAAACCAGCCAGAAGCCAGTAAAAGGTATTAAATACAGCTACTCTACTTTTAATGAGTTTAGTTGTACAATCAGGCCCACCATGTCTCTTGCTCGTGCCCTGAACAAGATGATCTCTAAAGACTTCCTCCTCCCTCCTGCACTGCTCTAATCTAATTGGACTGTCTTACTTCTCAAAAGCAGCTTCCATGCCTCTTCTACATAAACTTTTCTCAAATTTGTATTATTGGCATACTATTCCCACATTACCTGCACAGCAGGTATTCAGCACTGCCTAATGACCAAGTAGAATTAACAGATCATCACTGTTTTAACCACATTTAAGTTACTTAAACATGAACTATCATGACATCCTCATGGACAGTTTCATTGTAAGCATTAATGCAGAGAATTACAATAGCATATTAACTTTGGTCTCTTAGTTCAAATGAACCTTTTTATTATGCTTTGATTCAATAGCTACCCTTAAATGAACACCTCCTCAGTCTATAGTTAGTACAGGTTACAACTGAGCATGGCTGGAAATTTTCTTTTTGCATGGTGGCTGGAAAGCTCACTATTATTCAAAAGGAAACTGCTATTTGGGTGGGGAGTAAGATTAGTAACATTATGGGCATTAATTGTGATATTAACCACTAATGTTGGCTTGAAAAAAACAAAACATAACAAAACAAACAAACAAACAAACAAACAAAAACAGGCTTAAAATAAAGTGAACCTGTCAGTAAAAATAAACAGCCAAACCCTATATCTGTGTCTTTTAGTACACTCATAATCACTGTGGTAGTGAATTATGAAGCACAAAGGCTGCCTTACTCACCCTAAAGTATACCTTGAGAAAAGTTTTAAAACTGACAATCAAGACCAATAACTCTTTAGGATGGTGTTTTAACACCTTTAAAGTGTGAGTTAACTAGTTTTTCATTGACTTCTTTCCAATCTGAGATGTTTCTGCAGTCTAAAGTCCACATATAGTGGAGTTGCCCCCTGCTAATCATTAGAGAAAATGCAGGTTTTAGGCACTTAAACTCAGCAGCTTGATGTGCTAAAATAAAATGGTACTATTATGTCAACACTTTACCATTTCAGAACTGTAAACATAAAGAATACATGTAAATGTCAATATACCTGGAGTGGTTTGCTAATAAATATAGACTTTCTCTTCCAAATTAAAATTCTAAAATTCTAAATACCACTCATCTCCTCTGATTTCACTTCCACACATCAAACTGTCAAGGTCGTTATCGACAGCCTCACTGAAGTAATCAGGGAGAAAACCCCAGATACCAAGACCACCAAATTAAGAACCTCAGAAGCATGAATGCGCTTCTGCTGTGATGCAATGACTGTATCAGCATCATTAAAGAGGAGCAAGCAGTACTGAGTGAGAGAGGCTGGATTCCATGATTAAACAAAATCCCTTTGAAAGTATAAATCATTGCCTTTTATGAGTTTCTGTACAACCAAAGTTCCAAAAAAAAGTTGGGATTCTGTGTAAAATGTAAATAAAAACAGAGTGCAATGATTTGCAAATCTCATAAACCATATTTTATTCACAATGAACATAGAACACATATAAAATGTTTAAACTGAGAAAATGTACCATTAAAAACAAACAAAAAACAAAAACAAAACAAGGTCATTTTGAAAAAAAGTTGGGACAGGGTCATGTTTACCACTGTGTAGCATCCCCTCTAACAACAGACTGTAAACATCTGGGAACTGAGGAGACCAGTTGCTGGACTTCCAGGAGAGGAATGTTGTCACATTTTTTTCTGATACAGGATTCTAGCTGCTCAACAGTCCTGAGTCTTCTTTGTGTATTTTTTATTTCATGCTGTGCCAAATGTTTTCAATTGGTGTAAGGTCTGGACTGCAGGCAGGCTGGACTCTTCTAGTATGAGGCCATGCTGTCGTAATAGATGCAGTACATATTTTAGCATTGTTTTGCTGAAATATGCAAGTCCTTCCTTGAAAACGATGTTGTCTGGATGGGAGCATATATTGCTCTAAATCCTGTATAATCCTGTATTTAGCACTGATGGTGTCTTTCCAGATGTGCAAGCTGTCAATTCCATAGGCACTAATGCACCCCCATACCATCAGAGATGCAGGCTTTTGAACTGCGCACTGATAACAAGCTGGATGGTCTGTATCCATGTTTTCTGAAAAGAATTTGGCAGAGAAGATGGCAGCGTTTCTGGATCATGTTCACATATGGCTTTTTCTTTGCATGATAGAGCTTTAACCTGCATTTGTGGATGGCATGGTGAACTGCATTCACAGACAATGATTTCTGAAAGTGTTCCTAAGCCCATGCAGTGATTTCCACATCAGACTCATGCCTGTTTTTAATGTAGTGCCACCTGAAGGCCTGCAGATGATGATATGAAATGTAAATAATGAGATATTCAAATCCTTGCAATTTTACATTAAGGAATAATATTCTAAATATTTTCCGTACTTTGATTATGAGTGTCTCCATAGTGTAGTGGGTTACACATTTACCTAACAAGCAAAAGCTGACTTGATCAGTCCCAGGAGGAGAGACAAATCCCTTTGGAGCTGCATCAGGAAGGGCATCTAGTATAAAAATCAAACATATGGAGCTACCTGCTGCATAGACCCCTTGTGAATAAGGAAGCAGCCAAAAGTAGCTGTTCCATAATTTGTAGATGCAGAATGATGAACCTCTGCGCATCTTTACTTCTGAGATTCTCTTTTTATATCCAATCATGTCACTGACTTGACATGATTGGGTATTGGCTATAAATTGGGTATAAAATTTGTTTCTTTTTAGTACCACTTACTTTTTCAGTCTTCTGTTGCCCCCGTCCTGATTTTTTAGATGTGTTGCTGCCATCAAATTCAAAATGAACCAATATTTTTCTTAGAATGGTAAATTTTCTCAGTTTAAACATTTGATATGTTTTCTATGTTCTATTGTGAATATTTTACTGAACATTTTACACAGCGTTCCAACTTTTTTGGAACTAGCCTCTAAACTAGGTTTCTCTAAAATAGCAAGAACACACTGAAGTGAAACTGAGCCACTCAATAAATCTGAACCTGAAATACTCACTGCCAGTGATCATTTATCCTTCATTTTGTACTCAAATTATATATTTTTTTCTGTTTCTTTAAGTGCTCAACACAGAATGAATAGTTTTGCTTTTCTTCTGGTCCTGCAGAGCAGACTTTTTGTTGTTGCACAATTAGTGCTGCAGCAAAGTTATCCCAGTTTAGTGCTTTAGTGGAAACTAGGCTATTAACCAGAGTTGACCTCCACTAAGGATCATTCAGGAGCAGTCAGGGTCACATCTGGAGCAGGACTGCTGTGGCTGACTGCTCCTTAATTGATTGCAGAATGGATTTCGCACATTTTGTCTTCTCTGCTGGGATAGATAGATAGATAGATGACTATGGCTTTGGACTTTGCTGGAGCAGATTACACTGATGTCTGTTTTGACATTCAGCACTCAAAGCCACTCTGTGCACATCGGTTTGAGTTTAGATATATGTTAGTGGGTGTGTTAGCATGTGAGAAAGGATATAGGGAGACTCTCAGTTCTTCAGTTTGGAGACAAATTTTTGTCAGGGGCTTGATAGAGCAGAGTTTATTGTTGCCTCCAATCAGCTGCCTTACCAGAGGTATCCATGGCAACTGAAAGAGTAAAAGTAAGGTTTGAGGTCTCTAGAGAATTTGGAAGAGACAGAGAGAAGGACTTTGTATTTCCACATAAGTACTCATTTCAAGAGCTGAATATGACAGAAAGGATATCAAAGTAGAGTGGTTGCAGTATGAACGATCTGAGGAGAGATAAACACGCAGCCCACAAATACATAATGTAAGATCACTCAAACACTCCTCCATGCTCCTACATTAACAATGTGTCAGTGTTTATGTAGGAAGTATAATATATATGCTCCTATATTCTCCACAAAATTAGACTGCTACATTTCAGCAAGGTGCAAGCTTGAACTTGTCTTCTCAGGTTAAACAATAATCTGCCTCCTCCTCCTTTTTTATTTAAAAATGCAAGTGATGCAAATGCAACGGCATTACCAGGCAGTGGAATTCCACACAAGGAAAATTCAAACCACAGAGTTTATTTTGGCACATTTTTCAGTCAAAAATGAGGTGTTGTGTTTTACCACTTCATCTGGAAACTGAACATTATGTTGATATTTACGACTGCTTTTTGTTTTTGTCAGGAGATTCTTAAATGATTAAAAAAAGACTCTTGCTTTTATACTGCATGGGTGTAACTAATAAAATGGCCAGGAGGTGTTTGCATATGCTTGTTTCCTTCAGTTTTTCTGATCTTTTTGGAAAATGCAAAGTGAGCAGGAAGTATTTACTTTTGTTTGGAACAAGTGTCAGCCACTGGGAGTTTTTATTTTTATTTTTTATTTATGTTGTGTTATGTAATGCCATGTTGTATGATCACTTTTAAAGATATGACACCAAAAAAAAAGTTGTTCAAAAACTGCCTGAAGCCAGTTCTGGACTGTGAAAGGATAAACAGGCAGGTCACCAATGATCAGGTACCACTTCGGCTTTGAAAGCGAACGCAAAAAGAATGGATCAAATGGAGCAAATATTACCAGTTAGAGACAATTAGTGAACAAATGAAACAAAATGACTGATCTATTCTTACACTATGTGATTGGCTGAGCACAGCAGATGGTTCAGATCTATTATAAGGTACAACGCATGAATCCAGATACAGTCTAAAGAAGCTGGAAACGTGTGATAATACAGTTTTTTTTTTCCCACTTCACATGGTAATCTTACAGCTAGCAAAGACAAAGGTATCCTTTTACTAAGGACTGCGGTGCAGACTGACAGTAGACAACAGGCTGCCCTCAAGCCGTAACAAGTACAGACAGGCAGAACTGAACAAGAGGTAACAGGCTTAGATGACTCCACAGATAATCTGGCAGAAAATAAGTAAAGACTTTCCTTTATGCATAGTGGGGCTGAGGAGCTGCTGCACTGACAGATGAAGGGATAGGTGAGGTAGAGACTCTGTAGTGACAGGTACAAAATGGGAACTCTGGAGACATCAATATAGGTTTAAACCTATACTTAATGTATAAACCTGTACATTAAGTATAGGTTTATAGATTATACAGTATATAGATTCAATATTAAGTTTTTGTATATCTTTTTAATGTACATTGGTTTAATGTCAGGGTGAGTAAAGTAAAGGACCCAAAAGCAGGACTCAGGCAGATGAAATAAAAAAAGTGCAAAGTCCAAAACACGAACAAAGTACAAAAAGGTAAGGAAACAATACTCCAAAAACAACCACCAACAATCAGGAAAGCACATCCGGAGACATGAACAGAAGCTCTGACAAACAACAAAGGGAAGACAGGACTATACACTCTATTATTACCCCTTCATTAGGTACACCTTGCTAGTAGTAAGGGTTGGACACCCTTTTGCCTTCAGAACTGCCTTAATTCTTTGTGGCATAGATTCAACAAGGTGCTGGAAACAGATTTTGGTCCATATTGACATGATAGCATCATACAGTTACTATCTGAACGTCACAGCAGGAATGGAGACTCATCAGACTAGGGAATGTTTTTCCAATCTTCTATTGTCCAAGTTTGGTGAGCCTGTGTGAATTGTAACCTCAGTTTCCTGTTCTTAGCTGACAGGAGTGGCACTCAGTGTGGTCTCAAAATGCATTGAGTTGTGGATAAATGACTGGCTGATTAGACTGTGTTAATGGGCAGTTAAATAGGTGTACCTAACAAAGTGGCCAGTGTGAGTATATACACACTGAGGGCTGACTGTGGGATGACAAACAGGAGGGGAAAGAAACACAAGTGAAAGTAATTCCACAGGAGTGAAGACAATCAGACAATCACAAATGAGGACATAAAACTAAAGAGTAACTTTCAAAGTAAGACAGGAAATGAAGAAAAGATAACTAGCACTGGAGGCTCATATTAACATGATAACAGAGAGAGGGAAGCACAAACAGGGAAACACTGGAGAGAAGAATAATAAAATCAAGACAGAAATAAAAGAAAAAACATCATATCTCAAAACAGAAACTTATAATCAGACAGGAACCAAGAACTCAACAATGACAACAATAAAAAGTTCAAACAGCAAAAGAAATCCAGACAGAAACCAAAACTCAAAAACAACACCAAACTCCTGAGATCATGATATTTAACACCTCATAAAGTTTTGCAGCTTGCCAGACAGTCATCTGTTCACAAAGTTAGGAAATGTTAGTATTAGCATTAACATTATCTTTGATCCAGGGGTGTTTCATTGAGAACAGAAGTTGAATATTCAATACTCCTTCTATTTCCTTTGCTACATCAATAAATTAAATATTTTGGAGTGTTTGTGTGGGAAAAAAAATCTAATTTAGATCACAATATCCGCTTTTCCTGTGAGCCTTCCACAAAATTTGAAGCTTGACTACAGGAGTCCAGATATTAGGATTACAGGTATTTTTCAGAAGTCTGTGGAAGAGGCAATGAAATCCTTACAAGGGAGCTGTTTAGTGTGTGGATCAATGTATTATCATATTGTCAGGATTTTCTGGCATTTATTTAAATTAATTGAGAGTGAAGTTATGTCATTTACAATGTTCTTCCACACCATTTCTCTTTATTTGGCTTTGTGCAGTAGAGTATTTTCACTTTGAAACAGGAAACAGTATCCCCACATCTTACCACTAGATTTGCATCAAATGGAACAAATTGGCCTAGCATGAACTACGTATAATTGGGCTTTCAGATACTACCTGACATGAGGCAAAGAGCAAAATAGGTGGAGTTTTCAAAAATTCTAGTGAGACTAAACCACCACATTGATAAAATAATTTCTAAGAAAACTATACATCTTTACTTTAAAGAACCACCATAGCGCACTGTGCTTGTTGCGGGTTCTTTGGAGAACTTGAATGTCTTAATAGTCGCACACACATTGCTACCTCTAATTAATGCACAGTATTCATCCCACTCAATATGGTTTCCAATATGGTTCCTTTATGCAAAAGAGTCAGATATGATACTGCTGTGTGGCAAAGGCAAGGCCACGTGTAAGACTGAGCAGCAGCAGGACTCTGTCTTCTCTGTTTTGTTCGCTTTGGCTTTAACATGACAGAATTCAAGTCTTTGATTGTCTATTGGCAACTAATTAATCAAAATCAAAGGGAGACAAATCCCATAAACACAGATGAGCTGTAAGCACGGGTCCATAGGTGAGAGAGAGACAAGCAGAAGGGGAGAAAAGGAGATTAAGAGAGAATTCTCCCCAGACGTCTTCTTCCCACTTTCTTCTGGTAGAAGTCATTAAGATTCATACCCCTGATCCTTTACTCTGTGCGGCTCCTCCACTGCTCGCTCCATGCATCTCTAGCAAGAAAAAAAAATAGACAGAACCTGTACACCTACGCCAGAATTAAAATGGTGATGCAGCACTTGTTTTCTGTCAACAAGAGTGAGCATACTGAAAAAGAGAGAGAGAGAGAGAGAGAGAGAGCACAAGAAGAAGAGGGAGAGAGCGAGAGAGTTTGGGGCTAACTGCTGGTTGGTATTCCTGAGGCTTAGCCAGAGAGGCTGATGGTGCAGAGTGGACATCAACAAGGAATTTCAATGTGGATACAATGGCTTGCTGTTTTCAAACTTTTTATAGTGTCTTAAACTATAAACTGACGTGGTTTAAGAACATAAAATCTATCCCTATTAGTAGTGGGTCAAAGTGATAAAATGTAATTTTAAAGCATGTTAATTGTACTTTCATATAAAATCATTGTACTACCTACTTAAATTCTATTTTTTTCTCTATTATACAGTAAGTTTTATAAGACAATGAGGCAAATATGTTTTGAATCACTGCAGCCGCGTTTTTCAAATCTACTTCTTTTGGCACTTTGAATCCCACAGACAAGTGTCATTTAGTTCCCCTATAGTCAAGAGGAGGCAAACATTTCTGTAGCTATTGTTGTTTAAACTGAGTTGTAATACATTTTAACCTCTATTTTCCTCTGCTGTTAAGAAAGTGAGAATCCATTTTCACTCAAATTAAATCTGGCAGTGATGTATATGAGTATTTCACCAGTGAGTTCACCTGTTTAAGTACAAAAATCAGTTAGGCAGATGAATTTGTCATTCAGATGTGAGAGGGGTAAGATGAAAGAATCAGTAGTTTGAGGCTGAGCCTCCAGCACACAGCACAGTTTCAGTCCCAAGGTCGGCCAGGCAGCCATAAGCATCTGGATCCAGCCTCCCTCCTTTCTCAAGGGGGAAACCTAGTTCTCCCTAAACCCAACCAATTCACTCACACAGCTGGATTATTACATAAGCCGTGGTGGGGGCTAAATAGCCCCAAGTTCTTTGAAAAACCGGGGAAAAAAAAAGATTAGACAGACTTCTAATTTGCTCATGCAGTTTGGAGTTCAACAGTCATTGACAATCATGCGGCCATGTTCATTCATCTACCGGGGCCAAAGAGCTTCAAGGCTGTCAAGCCCCGGCTCAACAATTTTCAATTCCTTAATAATTTATTGATGGCGGGCAGTCAAATTGCATATCAATAATGTAGAAGGGCTCAGTACAATGTTGATACGAAATACCCTTTCAGTTGGGCTCATTCATGCTCACAGACCTGCAGACATATGTACCGTGTTTAGTCCCACGTGGTCCGGCGCTGGCACGTTGCATGAATACAATCTGCATCTGCGAGCTGTGTAAGGCTAGTTGATGATAGAGCATCTAAAAAAAGGCCTCTCATGTTTTCATATTTTCATATTTCAGGATAAAGCCTCAGAGAAGAATTAAGCTTTTCATTTGGGGGCTGGGACAGAGCAGCAGATAAACTACAAAGACACTGATATGAAGAACAATGGCAAATCAATCAGTATGTAAACTGATACAAGTGTGATACTGTAACAGTATATATTCTTTATAATACTGCACACTATTTCTGTACATACATGCAGAAAAAAGTTTGCAGGCACACATTTCCCAACACTTATCTTGGTCTTCGATTGGGCAGCTATATTGTGTGTTTGGGCATGAGCCAATCACGCTTGTAGGACAAATTAAGTGACCAATGGCGGATTTCCATCTAGGTCAGCATCTTTTATTCAGGAGTCATGCGTACACAGTTACATGCCATCCCGCCCTGGGGGCCCTGCGGAGACCCACTCTGCCATAGAGAGATGGTCCACCATTTTGTTCTGTTTTGAAAATGATCTCCATGCATGAGATTAGCTGGGGGGCCCGCAAGCTCTTCTCTTTGTTGTGCATCCCAGTTTGGATTTTCCCGGCTGGTGTCTGTGTGAGTGTGCAGAGCGTGTGCACGTGTAGGGCGTGCATCCGTGGTGCCGAGCTGCATTTGTGCATGAGCGTGCATATTGCTTGTGTGTGTAAGAACGTGTTTAATGGGGGCTTTTGCTCTGTGCAGGGGAAAATGCAATCCTGATGGAGACATCCAATGCCCATTATGTGTATGAAACTGTAGTGGTCTGCTGCTGAGCTTTAGGATATCACTCGCAGCATTTGAACCTGGCTGTGGTCTTTATAGCAATGCACACTTTTCAGTTCATACCTTCATACATACAGTAGATATCCATGTGTTTATGGATGAGTAAGGGTCAGGGGTTAAACATTTATGAAGGTCATTTCTTGAACTGTGCCTGACCCTGCACTCTGCACTTCTATTCCATGCATTTAGGCTTTTGTAGGAGACTTGTACCTTGGAAGGAAACCCGCTGCATCAGTTGGCATGCTGTTTTAGATAGCTTTTTAAAAAAAAACACCACTAACGTATGAAAAAAAAAACTATGTATACAAGTGGCTACAAAGGTATGTAAAGTTGGTTTTAAAGCTTTATGATGCCACTGCACCAAAATGTAAAAAGCTGTCTCTCTCAGCCGTTGGTTTCCCTCCACAGACTTAAAGCAGCAACAAAGCAACTAGACAGAGAGATGGAGAGTGAGAGAGAGAGGGAGAGGGAGACTGGGGAATGTGGTTGCTATAGTAACCATCTGGTGGGTCTGAACTGTTTCTCCCTGGCATTCATTTCATCATATCGAGCCCCTGTCTCTCTCTTCCTCTCTCTCTCTACGTCTACTCTCACTTTTGTTTATCCCTCTCTTTTTTCCCCTCCATCTCTCTTATCTCCTCATCCCCATCTCGTGCCGCTCTCCCAATCTTTCCAAGCCGCCTGCCTTCCTCCTTTTCCTCCTCCTCTCTCTCTCCTCCAGTTCTCCCCACTTTTGTTCCAAAGCAGTCAGAGAGAGAGAGTGTTTAATGTTAATGCGCAGTGGTCATTCCATCTCTGTCTTTTTGGCTGTCTGTCCATTTTTTATCACCCTGCCCTGACAGACCCATCTGTTAATCCTGGACCTTTTCAAAAAAAAACAAACAAAAAAAAAAAAAACACCATTCGCAGAGCCAGAAATTTGGGCGGGATTCAGGTTTTGGCAGATGAGCAGAAGCTGGACCAATATCTAAGAGAAAACTTGCTTGAAAGATTGACGTCATCTGTAATCACGATTTAGATGCAACCAAAGTGGCTTTTTGCCATCATATCATAGGCAGTGTTGCTTTTTTGAATACAGCACTCTTTAAAAATGTGACGTAAAACCCCACTCAGGAGTAAACAGAATATTCTGGTGTGGCGTCTAAAGGGATACTTATTTTATTTTTCCAACCAGAGCTGACTGCATTTCCCCCTTTCCCTCTTATCAGCAGTTGTCCTTGTGATTTCCCAGCGGAGTCTCAATCCGCAAGAGAATACCTGATCCCAATGCTAAATAAGCTTGCCCACCACGTAGATACATGTGCGCACTGATATTTTTTGTGTACGCACACGCAAAATAGAAAGAAACATCAACACATGCATGGATAACCGCACAAATGCACACATGCAGTGGAACAAAATGCAAATGTTGCCTTGGCCATTTGCATGCACACACATTTATATTGCTGAGCCATATAACGCCCATTGATTCACGCCAAAAAAAGAGCGAGGGTGATTTTCCCAGGGAGTGGTTCAGCATGTCAGGTCACAGTGGGTATTTCCCTGCTAGAAACAAAGGTCAGATTCAGGAGTGCAGTGGAGAGCAGCATAGTTTGGGATTTCCACAGAGACAGCCGTGTACGAGGCCGGAGTGTGTGCGCAGCTAGCAGTGAGTTTGCAGGGTGTGGTTTTCTCCCTTTCTGTCGGCGACCTGTGAATGCTCTCTCCTATTCTTTCTGACTTGTCTCTTCCTGTCCTTCACAGTGCTCCTCTTCTTCCTCTTTCTGCCTCGTCTTCTACACCTGTCGGAGCTTATGTAACCTAACAGCTATACAGAGTTTGACTTTCATCTGCCCCCTTTCACAGCACTGGTGATTACTTTCTCATGAGTGCTCACTACAAAACCTAACTGCCACAGTATTATCCAAATAGTAACTGAGCAAATTAAATTTCCCTATTAATGACAATAATGGAGAATCTGTTCATTCTTACGTGTCATTTTGAGCATCTTTTAGCAGTGATGGCCACCCAGGAAAAGTCTGTGCCACAACTGCTGCACCTCTGTGATCAGCATCAGGACTTAGCTTATTTCTCTGCTAAACTAGAGACACTATAAGAGAGAGACAGTCCTGAATTGAAATCCATTGTGAAAGGAGGTGGTAAAAATATAACTTCCAGGTTTAAAAAGGTTTGAAAACCTTATTTTGGGGGCAAAGTCAGCAAACTTCATTGGGCTTGACCAGTTGAATCTATAAATGCAGTTTTCAAATCACAGTGACCATTAAGATTAGTTAATTTAGATAATATTAAGTAACTGCACAAATATCTGCACAGAGACATTTCAAGATTCTAGAAGGACTCTGGCTAAACATATAACCTCAGCTTGAGACAAAACTGCATGTTTATCTGTGAGTATGTGTTAGAATCACAAGTTTTAAACCTTTCCACTTCACTACATCAGCATACATCATATCCTGTCAATCTGTTGGACACACCCAGGAGTCTATATAACTCCACCCTTCTGGCCTGGTAGGCCTTTTACCTCCTTACCACCAGGCTGAGAACAAAGAACCTGTAAGTCAATGATGCTCTGCTTAACCTTTAATTGACTGCTATGCAACGTAAAGGGATATTTCCTCATTTGAATGTTTGTGTTACACTAGATCCCTGTATTGTTAACTTTAAAGAAATGGAAATACTAAGATGGTGGATGCATTAGTGACGTAAGTGATGTTATCCTAATTTATTGAATCCTTTCAGTAGCATGATAGTACTGTGATTTGGTTTGGTCCTTAATTGTAATTCTTTGTTCTTATTTGAATGTATAGAGAAAATCATCCATCCATCCATTACACCTGATAAATCTACCAAATGGGCACTGTCACAAATAAATCTTTGGAATGGCCTTCTGGATCCTGTGTTTAAATGTGCACACCACATTAGATGTTCTGTGAGACAG
>VUQS01009447.1:4620-53174 GCA_015108495.1 Heterochromis multidens
TAAATATCACCATGACACTGTTACCTGAGCGCGAGCGTTGCGATAAACACGTTTTAACGGCTGTGGAGCGGAAGTGAGAGAAGAGGGAAGTTGTTGAGGGGGGAAAGAGGAAAAATAGACCCATTAAAAAGCGATTTTCTTCTGTCAAGTTCAAGTCCAGCTTCATCTTTCTGGAGGACGGCAGGCTTTAGCGTTTTGCGGGGCATGGACACGCACGTTAAGGAGGGACAGCTTTATGTGCAGCATCAAAAGTTTGGAAAGGTAAGACCCTGGGAAAAAAAACCAAAAAAAAACCCAACAAAAAACAAAAAACTATTTTTATTGATAAAATGTTGCGTTCACAGAAATGAGGGAAGGAAGTGTAGCAGCCACAGTAAGTTTTATATGACAGAAATCAGTAAGAGTCTGTAATAAACAAGTAATAGCTTCTCTTATCTCAGCAGATAATATTCCACGAAGCTCTTCACGGTCACTCAAATTAATGTGAGCTGAAACGCTTTCTGTACAAACACACAAACTCTCTGTACTCAGCCACCTTTGTGGATATCTGCTGCTCATTACAGACAGTCAAATAAAGCCTGTTAGGGGAAGAGAGAGGCACTGAAACTGCTCATGCAAGCCTGTTTTGAGCAAAAAAAATAAATAAATAAAAATCAGGGACTAGATTCAGTGTTTAAAATATTTAATTCACAACTAAGGGGTGTTCTTTGTGGTACCCCCACCAGAAAGGAGCATTTTACCTCACGGCACGTCAACAAAGCACATACTGGTGCAATTAAGGGCCAGTGGCTTCAAAGATAAAGCTAGTGTACCTGCAGAAAGAGGAAGTTTGTGGCTGTGCCTTCAATGATCTGGCCTTATTTTGGTGTGGTGGTTTAGAGTAAAAGTGATGTGCATCAGTGTGCATGCAAATTCATCCCCCGGCTAAATGCAAGAATACATGAAACTAAAGTGAACTGAAGCTTTCTGAATATTGTCAGGAAGAGAGGTTTGGTTGTGTGTGTGTGTGTGTGTGTGTGTGTGTTAGTGACAAGCCTGATATGACTTTCCACAACGAGTCATGATAAAAATGTGTTAAACTACTAAAGCAGATGAGGAAAGTTGAAGAAACAAAAAAAAGCAAGCAGATTTATTTTCCACAAAGATGGTAGACTTTACTCCCACTTCATCTCAGCAGTGTGTACATGCTGTTCACGCTATTGAAACGTGCTGTCACCATCCAGACTCTGTGTCATCTCGCAGTCAGTCACAGACAGCAGGACCGGGACACAGTTAAATGGCAGTGATATCACCTGTGTGTGTGTGTGTGTGTGTGTGTGTGTGTGCTTGTTTCAGTGCTCGGCCTCATAGCAAAACTGCATAGGAACTGAATTACTCTTTAAGATTTGTAAGAGGGTCTTTGTCTCTCCGTCTCTCTGTGGTCATATGACACGGACCAACAAAACATTCTGGTCCCGTTTCCTGCCCTGGAATCAACACTTCACAATGCATATTCATACGCCCAAAACACAGTTTCAATGCCTTTTATAGACTATTTTCAATGGAGCATGAACAAATCTAAATCTTTCCATTTTCACAAATGAGGTGTTATCTTTTCTACAGTATAGAGCACCAGAGAACAGAAGTACCCTGAAGGGAATAAAGAAAGTATCAGCACTGAGCAGAATAGAACAGGAAGCTGAATGTTGGCTGATCTGAAAGTGTTGAAACTGGTGCGAGGTTTGGTGGGTGAATTATGCAATCGTTCGAGCTGTCAGTGGACAGGGTAGGCCCTTTCCCACGTGTATGGTAGGAAAATGTGACTTAAGAGCGAAGTGGCAGCGTCCAACCCAAGTTTCTGTTTCAGTCTGTTCTTTTTGTCAAGTGTGAAGTAGGCAGTAGACCACGTTTTATATTTAGCTATTATCTATTAATAAGCTCAGATGCTGCTTAATCCCCAGATTAAATTAACTTGTCAGCATTTTTGTCCCACTTGGTAGATACATGCTAGAAGATTAGAGATTAAAAAAAAACCAAAAAAAAACCAATCAAAATCAGGCCAGCAGAAGCTGAAAGATGCTGACAGTTCCTAGTATCATCTGGGTTTTTTTCTGTCAAATTCAGAAGAAAAGCTACACAGAGGACTTTAAACAGTACGACTGCTTTCACAGGCTGGCTTCAACTCTGCAGACCCGGCTCACTCTGGGCACTTTTATCTGGCCCGCGTGGCACGTAGAATGATGGCACTTGGGCGGCCATCCGCCCCATTTGCAGATCGGGGTGAAGAAATGGCGCATGTCAACCGAGAGCAAACCGACTAAAACATGTTTGTGTCATTACCACTATTTACTACATGGGTCACTTTAGGGCCACATCCAGACTACATATTGTACACAGCATCTTTGCCAAAATCAGCCCACATTTGATTTTATTTGGTATTTTTACACATGGGCCACTTGGGGCTTACATCCATTTTTTCATCAGTGCCGAGTCTTTACCAGAAGTGGCCCACATCCGCATGCTAACCAGAATGTGCAGCATCCTTCTTTAACTTTCCCACAAGACAAATATATCTGCTATTTCCTTTGACGCCTGGGCACTCTGTGTTACACAGATATTCATAACATCCAAAGTATAATTAGCAGATAACCAAACAGAAGCACATGTGAGCAACACAGAGGTGTAAAACAGGGCAAATATTTGAGGTGATGCGGTTGGCAGCTGAGACCTTTATGTACACAGTAAATATGTCTTCATGGAAAGCCATGTTTGTGTGTCTGATTGTCGGACTCGCAGACATATTTAGATTGAAAATGCTTAGACCTGCAGATTGCAGTTCACCTGCATGCCGGAATTACAAAAAGCTTTTAGTTTGAATTTGATAGCTGACTGCTGTCTACTATTAAAGAGTGCAGGTGTGGGCAAGGCGCTGCAGCTCTAAAGCCTGGAGCTAGCTGCCTCTTGAGCAGACGGGGTGTGTCGGAATAAAGTGGAATTACATGCCCGGAGCCTGCTAAATTTATACAACAATGATTCATGTCTGAAAGTTCTCGTAATGGTTTAATGGGTTTGTGTGTCAGATTGTCTGTATTTGCAGGTAGCACCTCAGTCGCTACATCACATTTCTCAGAAAA
Source organism: Heterochromis multidens (assembly GCA_015108495.1). Classification (NCBI taxonomy): domain Eukaryota; kingdom Metazoa; phylum Chordata; class Actinopteri; order Cichliformes; family Cichlidae; genus Heterochromis; species Heterochromis multidens. Next base: position 7,734 of record VUQS01009447.1, read on the forward strand.
GAAACACCAAATCATTTGTAGTATGAGGAAGTGGCATACAGGAAAGTGTGTAATTTTCCTTGAATAGGCTGCAAGAACAGTACGATTTGGTGATGCTTAGCTGAAAGGAGTGATTAAGCTGGAGGTATTGAAAATAGTCATTGCTAGTTTAGTAGCTGTGTTGTAATGTTATGCAGTTATCCCCATCCATGCATTATCAGCTGTGTTATTCTGTACATCTTAATCAAACTGATTAGATATTTTCCCCTGTATGCATTATAGTTCACTTTCATGTCCTCCTAATTATACAGATAGCTGATCTGTTTGGACTGAACTGTGTAACTATACTGTGAGTATATTAAAGTGTTAGTTGTGTCAATTTTAGAGAAATTTAGAAAATGTTTACTTCAGTTTACACTGAGACTATTGAAAGACACTGCGAGCAATCAGTTCCATTGTGGGCTTTCCCATTGTGCTTATCATTTCCTGTTCTTATCAAGTCCTCGTTCCCATTCGTGGCAGAATATCTAGAGGTGTAACAATCCTTCAGAACCAGAGTTCAGGTCATACCTTGGCATTTTTCCCACAGGCCTGATCACTTGATTGGAATATGAAGAAAAGATCAACTTTATTATTCTGATGTATTTCCAGTTCACTTGTTCCCAGAGCGGTCTTTAGTCACCAGGCCATCATGCTTTCAGAAGGCATTAACAGCCCTATGTGGGTATCATGGTACAGCACGATAGAACGAGATCGTGGATGTTTGTAACGCAATTTGCATCTCGGTTTCAGAATTATTGCACCCCTAAAGATACGAATACGAATACGAATACGAATAACTTTATTGATCCCAGAGGGAAATTCATTTAAAGATAGAGAGCCACCCTTCTACCGTAGACTGAAGCTGCCATAAAAATGAACTTTGTCATGGATCACAATATACCGTGTAGATGTGTTGAGTGATAAAAGTAAGCTAGACAATTTACCAAATCAGTATTTAGGCACGCACACATGCAGCACTTGACCTGGTCAAGCTAGCATTTACTAACAGTTTAACATTCTAACTGTGAACATTGGAAATGCGGCACTCTTGCACCTTGCGGTTGGAAGTGTTTTGTCATGTTTGACAGACTTCCTCCATGACATCAAATTCAGAAAGTCTTCACGTTTTGCTGCATTTTGTCTGGTCATTTCTTATGTAAACCCCGTACTGTATGTGCTCACTGAAACAGGTAAGGAAGACAGAACATTTAGTCAGGCCCTCATTCACATGTTTGCACATGCCGATGATAGTTGAGCTGTTATGAAAGCCGGTGGCCGTCCCTGTCAGGACCAGCTTGAGGAACGCGTCATCACTGACATGAAGGAATGAACCACAAACCAAAAATCCACTGGTTCCAGCTGCCTTCATACCCACAGCTGCCCAAATAAACCTCCAATTAAAGGCCTCTGCAGCTGACAGGGCATACTTGTTGGTTTAAAGTGAATATATTTGAAATAAAGGAGAGTGGATGCTTTCTTAAGTTGTTTAAAATAATAATGAGTTGATTGATCACCAGAAATTAGTTAATAATAAGTCATTTTTTATGCAGCAATTCCCCCAAATCCACTGGTTCCAGGATCTTTAGTGTTTAGATTTTCTGTCTGATCTTTTTAACTGGTTGTAATATTTTCAATATTTGTTGACATTTATAGACCAAATGATGATCAAAAAAAGTCTAGGAGGATTAATCAGTAGTCAGAGTACCTGTTCCTACTGGGTCTGCTGGTTGATTTGGCTAAACTTAGACCTCAAGTTCCACATTTTGCACTGGCATCATTGTTGGAAACTGTATTGGCTGAGGGCGAGCTCTTACCTGTGTCACCTGATTTCACCGTGCTCATAGGGACATTATTATTGCTCCTAAAATCTCCACTCTACATATAGCCGCTTTTTTCCAAATGTAAATGAAGTGTGCATAGTATACCAGCCTCACCATGTTGTAGTAGCACAAATGTAAATCAGCAGATCGTTTTGGAGCGAGTAATGGAAAGTGTAAATGAATTTAACAGACTGTTATTGTGGTTTGCTCTAATTTTATTTTCTCACATTAGTTTCACTCAAATTTGAGCTCATTGTGATTCAGGTTTGGTTTTGGGTTGAGACAGTGTGCAAACAGCTGAGAAAGGTTGAAGTTTATAGATACCACAGAGGACTGAGGTTAGGGCAGCAGGCCTGTGGTCAAAGCAGTGGGATGTCTCCTTTTCTCTCTAAAACACTTCTTCCCCATTTGTCTACCTTTCACATAAACACACAAATAAACAGAGAGCCCTCTGTCTTCCTTCAGGTCCCTTTTAGCGCATATTACCGACAAGACACGGCATGATACACACACACACACCCTGGCCCTGTATGTACCACTGAGGTCTGTCTGTGGCCAGTCAGAGCATGGTGAAGTGGGTTATTAAATATCTTTATTACAGATCAAGATCATCATGTGTTCGTGCAGTGACAGACTGGTTAAATTTACCCATCTGTCTGAAAGTATCTGTCTGTATGCAAACACATATTGTAATGAGAGCTGCAGTTACTGGAATGACAAAGTAAATGAAACCCAAAGGCAAAGTCATGTAATCCTTACTGGAAACATGTATGAGTATCCACAGTGGAAAATGTGATGTTCATTCATAAACAAATAAATGGGTTTGAAAATGTGACAGAATTACAAAATTAATTATTTCTTCCAAAATGTAAATCTTCCTCCATTATGTCCTGTTAAATGAACAGCTACATGAAGGAACGTCAACTTTCAGCAAAGAAAAACAAAAAACAAAAAACAAAAAAACAAAAATACAAACAATCAACCAAACAAACAAAAAGCCTGCATTTTCTTGCATTTGCATTCATTCTTTCTTAAACAAGATCTTCATGTTTATAATACCAAATAAATAATAATAATTAATATGTTTGTCTGAAACAGGTCTCTCTTGTAAATGAGACATTGAGTCTCAATGGGACTACCTGTATAAAAAAAAGGTTAAATAAAAGGATGGCGTAGTGGGTTGCTCAAAGGCATTTGATCCAGCCTGAAGCAGCTGACAGTGGAAGTCAGTCATGAAAATGCTGACAAAGGAAAAATCTTTATGGTTAATGTAAAGGAGGATTGAAACTTTGCAAGTTCAGTGTTTCTTACTTATACAAATTTTTAGATATGGCCCATGACATATAGGTGCGTATGGGCCATGTAACACAAAAAACACAAACACGCATGTGCTTCTGTTAGATTCTTCCAGTTCTTGCAAACAGACAGGACATTACTGAGGAAGTTTCGCTCCATCTCTCAGATACATCTCTTTTGCATAATTTCCACTCTGTGTAATAGTGGCTGATAACAGCCGGTTGCCTTATATGGACCAGTTTCACACACACACACACACACACACACACACACACACACACACAGAGGGCATAACACTGAATTACATAATAATACATTCATTTCCTGGAGACTTATCCTAACCATCCAATCCAATATTATACCATATCTTGCCATATCTGTTGCTTGTCTGTCTGTCATAGCATTTCCCAAAATGGCATCAATGGCATCAATGGCATGCTCTAGTGAACAGTTTTTTAAGTTGCATATTTTTAATAAGGTTTTACTGTATTTAAAAATAAAAGAGATAGCCCCTTTTACTCCCTATTAAAAGATATCTAAGTTGAAACAGTTTTTTGCTTTCATTGTAATATTCCTTTTCTCTGTAGTAGCCAAAAAACCCACACTCTTTGATCTGTGCAAAAACCGCCAACTTATGTTTAACTGCGGCTTGATCAGATTTATCTGGTGGCTATAATCAGAATTGATTGTCCTTTTAGTTTGAAATTCCTTTTTTGTGTTTCTCTGGGGTGTGTGTCCTTATTAAGCTATGCTGTTGGAATAATAATGTAAAGAGGGGATTTTATTGACTAATTCAGCCTCTTGTTAGCTTTTTGTCCACATCACTTTCAGTGTAATCACAGTATGGATAGGATGTTTGATTATAGCATTATTTAAAAAAACTTGAACAAATCAGAGCCTGTCTTTTAAATCTGCAGCTATGACTGCTGACTTTTAAATAATTAGCACACTTACTTTCCTTTTTGATAAAGCTTATAGTTAGGGCTGGATCAGCTGACCCTGAACCCTCCATTAGTTATGCTGCAGTAGGCCTAGGCTGCTAGGGGCTTCCCATGATGCACTGAGCGTTTCTTCTTCACTCACCTCTTTTCACTCACTGTTATTATGAAACTCTGGCTCTCTTCCACAGTGCATCTTTTCTTCTGCTTCCCTCCCCTCACCCCCAACCGGTCGCGGCAGATGGCCACCCCTCCCTGAGCCTGGTTCTGCTTCCTGTTAAAAGTGAGTTTTTCCTTCCCACTGTTACCAAGTGCTTACTCATAGTGGGTTGTTTGATTGTTGGGGTTTTCTCTCTACTATTGTAGGGTCTTTACCTTACAATATAAAGTGCCTTGAGGGGACTGTTTGGGGAATATTTGGCTTGAATTAATATAGCAACATAAAGTTCATATATGCCACTTACTGTACCTATTAGAACCCTCTGAGGTTTATAAGTCGTCAGAGAATAATGACAAGTAATCCTAAACTTATAATATCAAATATGTGATTTTTGGCTCATAAAAAAACTATTTACATTTTTTAAAAAGACCCTTTATTTTTCTCTAAACCATAGGGTTAGGGCTGGGGTTGGCAACCTTAACTATCAAAAGAACCATTTTTAAGCAATTCTACTTAAAAACATATGTGAGCCTTCTAGTGCCTACCTATGATTATATTTGATATTAGCTCTTAGGTATTAGTCATATGTTTTTTGTGTTAAACCTTCCAAACTTTGGGAAAAATAAAGTTTATTTTTTATTTCTTACCTTTATAACCTTTTAAGTATAAATTAACCCATCAACATTATTAATAAATAACATTGTTTACCACATGTCGCTACTTTGCAATGGGCCATTTAAAATGATTTATTTCAATAAAATATTTATTTCATGGAGCATTAGGCCTACTTTGAAGCAGAGTAAAAAAAGCTATGCAGGCCACTTTGAATCCTACCTGTATTTGTGCAAATGAATCAGTTTAATAGGAGCCTATTTTGATACTAAATAAAATGATTAGCAGCCTACTAGCTTTAAATACAGTAAACAGTAAACAAAAAATAGGAACTTTTGATTTTGACAAAAGTCCAGGAGTAGATCCAGGATACCAGTAAGTCAGCAGCATTGGTGGTAAAAACAGACAAGTTTGTTCATACACTGTTAAATGACTTTTATTGATTTATTTAGATTTGAAATGCATAGCTAGGGGGACTAAAGATGAGCCATTTATGTCTATACTTCCATGCTAACCACCACTATTGAGGTTCAACAAAATTAAGAGGACAATTTTCATATTCATCTAGTTTTTTGTCAAAATCAAAGGGAACCACTGTACAGTAGATGAGCAAAAGAGTTGCAGGTTTGATACCCCTGGGCTAGAGGTTAGGTTTACTACTAATAATCAGTGAGGACTTAGCAATATTACCTGTCTTATTGCTTTTTCTATAGAAACTGGCACAGATTTCAGCCTCTGAAGCAGTTCAGGATTCTCAGAAAATCTTCGTACCTCTAAAAATTTATTATTCTTATTCCAGTTCACTTCACTAATGCATGACATGAGTGTACACAGGCTACAACCCTGTCTGTAAGTCTCAGATGTACAAAGTGTTAAAAACTGAGTCAAGTCTGAGGCTGACAGTTTGGCTCTTAATTGTCCCAAAGTGGCCACTGCACAGCAAATCTTTGTTAGTAGGAACATTACCTTTTCTATGGCACCACCCTCAGGTAAAGCTACACATTCCACCCCAACAAGACAAGATTAACAGAGCTGTTTCAGTTTCAGGTATGTAATGAGCATTACAGCCCCATGGGACCACTGGCGTGGCTGTTGCTGCAGATTTTTTTCCTTTTTTTTCCTCATTGAAATTTGGCTTCCTTCAGTCTCAGCAATGGCAAAAACAATACATTTTGAGTTTCTTGAAGCCACTAGTATCTTATTTGTTCTACACAACCAAAGGTGGAATAAGATATATTGTGAACAGGGCCTGTTCATACTCTCTTCTCCTCCAGGTGGGTGCTACGTTGTGTGTACACAGGGCTACATCCACCCCCTCTGTTACGGTCACTGTGCCGAAACCTAGACACCCTCTAGACCCCAGGAGCCTCAGTGCACCCGTACAGTAGTGAAAGATCAGCCCCCCCATCACCACCCTCCTTCCACCTTCCTTACCATCTCTTCCCCTTCCCCTACCCCAAAACCAACCCCTCCCAGTTTTCATCCTCTGAGCTTCCACACCCTTCCTCGCCCACCAACCCCCATCCTCACCATGCAGCTATCCCACTGCCTTGCCATCTCACAGCATTCCGCGGGCTGTGTACACAGAGGCCTATTGTGTGTGCTGGGAGACGGCAGGAGGCTGTATACAGTCAGAGCACCAGAGAAAAGGCATGTGTAGAGCTGAACTGGGCTCAGTATTCCTGCTGTACCTTGACACAGATCTGTAACTGAAATTGCACTGGCAATCAGTGCTATTCCTGTAACGTCAGTTTAAAGAGACCTTTAGCAATGCAGCACTGATGAATGTGAAATGATTGCTCCACAGCTCTCTTCTACATTTGTGTTTGGAGGTTATACATACTCAGCACTTGTTGGATGCTGTAAATTGTGGCAGTAATTTCTCTAAACTACCAGTGTTGCGTCTTCTGGCATGGCTTAAACACTTGAGATTTATAGTCTTATCATTTGACTATCTTGCCTATGATTATGATTTCAGGGTCAGTTAGGAGTTGCGATATAATAGACTGGGAGTTATTTTTCCAAGTAACCGATAAAGCTCCACCAACATCTTTCTCTGTGTGATACAGCAACATTGCCTCGACCTTACACCATAGTGCACAGAGTGTTAGTGCAGAATGGCACTGTGTATTCCTTCTTGTGTTTAAGACCACTGATTATTGATTCAGCTGGCTCGTTAAATTCCTGAAATGTTTTGGGTTGTCGGACTCATTAGCTTTATTGCTGATTTTTCTGTCCTGTTAAACTTGACAACTAAATTTTAAAAAATCATACTAAACAAGGATGTATTTTCCTAGGTAGAAGCTGGATCACCATAACTATGAAAATTAAACTTTATAGTGACAGGAAATTAGGACAAATGAATTTGGAGTGCAAAAAAGATGATCACAATACAAATCACATCACAGGAGCACAATAGATGCTTCTGTGATGTGATTTGGATTGATGCTGGATCAGTTTTCTGCCTTAAATGCAATACCAATATACCAAACCACTCACAGCTAACACAGGTCCAGGTAAGATGTCGGTTTCAGATCTTTCTTTCCTCTGTGTGGAATGAGGGGGGTTCTCTAGAAGGTCATGACCCTGGAATTACTGTGCCTCTCCTCATGACAGACTCCTTTTCAAGCTCACTCACCCGGCCTATCCACCAGAGAGATATAATAAAGATCATGCAGATCTTTCATCTCCCTTCTACTTCAGCTTCACAGTAGATGCTGTAATACTGGCATATATTGGGATTTTGTCTGGAATGCTGCTTTAAGACCAGCTAACTGCTGATTGCAGAACATTTAGCTCTAACTCAAAGGCCAGAAAGATTGCTCGTTTAACTGGATAGCCACTTGTTAATTGTCTTTGTCCAAACAGACAAGCTTTTCAGAAAGTTTGACTGTAATGAGAACGTGACATAGCTGCTGATTGGTCAGCTCAACACTTAAAGGCTGCCTAAAGTCTGCAGTTTAATCCATAATCCGAGAGACTAAACTGAAACAAACAACCCTGCTGACCCATTATTGAGTTGCTATAAACTGAGAGTTTAACTGCAAGTAGTGGTTCATTACTCAGGAAATAAAAACTTTTATTTTTTCCACTTGCAAAGGTTTAGATGCATTTATAATATTTACATATATATATTTTTCAAATGCATCTAGCAGTCAGGTGAAACTTTACTGTCAAAGTTACTAATGTAAGACAAGATGACTGGACAAAATTAAATCTAGTATGCTTTATGATTTTATGGGATTATTCCCAGAACTTTTTAATTACGCCTTGCATACTGACAGGTATTCTGTGAAAAGAATCACTTATCTATTTACCTCCTAGTGCTTTAAAAATCTTATGGTTCAAATAAAAACAACCAGTCTGCATCGATCATTTGCTTATGCACATGCATAAGCCCCTTTACTAAAAAAAAAAAAATATATATATATATATATATATATATATATATATTGCATGAATTAAAAGTCAGTATTTGAAATAGGGCTTACTGTTTTGGTAACATGCACATGGATGTTTGTCATTGCTATATATTGGAGGCAATATGTGTAATTCAGTTGAATAAGGAAATCACACAATACCAGAGAAAAATAAGGTGCAGTTAATCTTTTTGATTAAAGTATTCTTTATACTTTGGCTTATATAGTCTTTAATGTTTGTAGTCCAGCTCTGTAGAAAACTGACCCGGGATCAGAAAGACCTGCATTTGGCCAGGACTGAAATTCATCTGGATTTATTTATTTTTTTATCTACAGCATAAATTTGCTCATTTGAAGAAAATGCTATAGTTTTTGTCTAATCAGTTCCCAGGTGACAAACATCATCATAAATGTGCCCATTAAAAGATATTTGGTGTATATCCTGATATTAATTTGTACTTTTTTTAGGCTTGTTCACAAGAAAGCAACGTGAGTCACTGTAACACAGGGATTTCCTAATCCCCTGACACAGTGGCATGTGATTGACCTGTGCTCTGCTTCTTGCAGCTGCCTTTTTAATGTGAAAGTGTAGGTGCATCTCCTAGCCAGGCCAGGCCAAGCAGGCCAAGAGAAGAAGGAGGGCTTGGGTTAAAAAAAAAAAGTCCCTGGGAGAGTAGATGCTGCTGAATTGAGGGGAGGGAGATGAGGTTCAGGTTTCAGCCTTACAGGGGGTCTGGGGGAAGGACTGGTTTTTTGGAATATACGAAGATCCATACAAGGCACAGTGGACATAAAACCGTGGTGCCTGCACTGACGCAGTGGGTGCAGAGTGCAAGCTGGGGCCCCGCGGTGGATTCCACTTAGATTTTGGAGGGTTTGACTGCATGGTGCCATAAGTCTCTGGGAACACGCACTTAACATACCACTGACTGAAAGTCTGGTCTCCTCCATCCCTTTACTTCTCACCCAAGCTCCTGCATGTCTAATTTTTAGACATGTTCAGCTTTGTGGACTCAAGGACTGTTCTGCTACTTGTAGCATCCCAAGTTGTTTTACTATCCGTGGTCAGATGTCAGGAAGAAGATGACCGTAAGTTGTAGTATTTTTCTTTTGCACTTCGTTATTTAAAATTGAATTGTAATTCTGATTACATTACCAGTCATTTCTGTTTCTACTTCAACATTATCTTTGTAGATCTAGTAAATCCAATGGAAGTGTTGTCAAAAGAAGAACTCTGGATGCATGTTTCTTTTTCTATGACCATTTTTTTACAGCTTTTTTCAAAGCAGTAGTTAAATATTTTTGATGCTGTCTGCTTATCAAATGTCTTGCCAGGGGAGCTAATGGATTTCTTTCAGTAGGATAGGTAAGGTTGTCAAGGTGCATCTGTGTGGGATGGAGGACCAGGTGAACAAGTGCCTGTTTGTCCTCACCTGGGTCCTACAACTCAGCCTTTCATGCTTTGGTTGGTTACATTGTAGTACAAGTTTTCAGCCAAAAAAAACAAAAAAAAGCTTATAATAGCTCATCTAGATGCCTTTTTTTCTGACAGTATTGAGTGGAAACACTTGGACAAATGAAGAATAAGTTTAATTGTTTTTTAAGACTTGTAAAAATAAACCTTCTCTACAGGGTTTGGCTAGAGCATTCTCGGGGTTTTCATGATGTTAAGTGACAGTGCCAGACAGTGCTTGACCCCAGACTAGAAGGCTCAAAGGGTAGCAGAACAGAGGATAGCTTGTACAGCAGGGAGTCAACAGATGATGGCCATATAGGTGTATTTATAGCAAGACGGATTTCACTGTGACTGCTTTCAATTCCACATTTTCTTGCTTTGCATAGGTTTTGTTTGAATTCAGAAGTTTCATTGAAAAGACATGATATTTTAGTTCAGAAAGTTTCATTTGCAAGTAGCTAGACTAATTTCTGATTCTGAGCTAAACAGTCAGGTAATGTGTATAAGTATCACTTTCACAAATATACCTAAAACACAAATAACAGCAGTTAGTAGGCCAAGTCCTAAGCTGTATAAGCTGCATAATCGAAACAAATCACTCATTCTTAATTCCCCAGCGTGTTTGCACTGGCACTTAACACAGCTATGGGATCCAGATGGAGAAATGTAGAAGGACCCTCTGTTTACTTAAAGCAGCAGCTTGTCAATTGGGCATAGTGTCCCTATAAGAGAGATTCATTCATTCGAGCAGCAAAGCAGGCCTACAGGTTAAATATACTCAGCCAGTGACGTGAAATACCTCAATCAGGGTTTCAGACATAACCATTAACTGTGGCTTGTGTTTACATTGCACTTTAAGCCGCTATTAAATTCTCTTTACGATAACTTAGGGGCACATCCTTGCATATGTTGTGTGTTAAATGTAAAACTCATAAATTACTGTTGTGCTCCACAGCTACTGATTTGGACCAGTGTATTTTTGAGTAAGATCAGCACCTGTTGATCTGCAACAAAGGAACAAGTCTTCTCACTCCCTATTTCTTTAAATTATTTAAAGCACATTCATAGTTTTTTTTTTTTTAATCCCATTTTAACACTTTAAAAAAAAAAAGTTCAACCATCCAGTTTTATAGTTTTCAGAGTTTCTGTTTGAAACCAAATAACATCTTTCTGTTTCTTCCATCTGCACCCCTCCCCTATACTCGATAATCCCTCCTCTTCTGCTATTACTCCGCCCACTTCCTCACCTTGCCCTTTGACCTCTTACATCCTCTTATCCTTGTCTTAAACCAATTATTTTCTAAACATCTATTATACCCACTCACAACATTGTTCAAATGCCATTACCTCCCCCTTGTCTAATTCTGTCTTGAACCCTCTTATTGATCCTGTTCCTACTCTGCCATGTGATCCCTGGTGGCCACCACAGAGGAGTCAGGGGGCTGCATCCAGGATGGCCAGCTGTATAATGATAAGGATGTGTGGAAGCCAGAGCCGTGTCGTATCTGTGTGTGTGACAGCGGAGCGGTTCTGTGTGATGAGATAATCTGCGAGGAGATCAAAGAGTGTGCCAACCCTATCATCCCATCTGGAGAGTGCTGTCCCATCTGCCCTGCTGATGCCATTGCCCCCATTGGTTGTAATTTATTTATTCACATACCCATAAATAAATTACTCTTTTAGCTTGCATTCATCTCCTTCCTGGCTAACACTTTTGAATGGGGAACTGCCACTGGATCCAAATTTTCTGCCTGATCAGGACTAGAGTGGTCAGTGATTAGTGTCTGAGAGCAATTTTCATATTTTTGACTGCTCTAAAATATGATAATTTTATAAATTTTATATAAAAAAAATAAGTTACCAGCTGATGTTCCCTATTCCAGAGTGACTCTTTACATGGTTTTATGGAGACTAGATAAGCAACATTATCAGGATTTTCACATTCCCAGTGAAAGTCTTTTCATGTGGGATTTGGATCCTGTCATGTGCTTTCTGATCCACACAACCAGCAGAGACACTTCTGCTCAATTTAACACAAGGCTAAGATGAAGCCTTCATATTGTGCAAGAACTCAATGATTCATTTGACCCATTTTGAGGCCTTCTACAAATTTAAATAGTCTCCTGAAGGTCTTTCCAACCTTTTATGTCAAGACTACTGTAAATAGATGTTTCCTCAAAGTTCCAGGTTTTTGTGAGCAGCTGCTATACTCCTGCACTGTCTTCAGAAACCTCTTGTTAAATGCATGTTATAGTTTGGTAATCATGACATTGAAAGAGAGAATATTTATAATAAGTGCTTTTTTATGATTTCAACAAAATTGTAGCATTCCTTCTTCTTTTGCTAAGAATTTGGGGAAAATTATGGGCCTCTCTAGTTCTAATGTTTAAGGTCCTTTCCAGATTGGTTACAAATTTGCTATAAATATACTTCATTTGACTGAACAATGCAAGATACACATCTTAAAAAACATACTAGGAGCAGTTGCCCTTCTTTTTTAAATAAGCTAATCTTTGTCACTTTGCTTTTTATTTACATTTTGCACGATTGAGTCTAAACCTTCGTCTCTCAGTCCATGCTTGTTTCTGCTATATCGCTTGCATCAATAATATAATCTGGATGGGTTTTATGCCTTTGGGTTTGGTAAATGTTATTTGATCACTTCAGCATCCTTCGATTTCCTTGCAGGTTTCCTTTGTAAGAATCACAGAGTAGCTTTCGAATCAATTCTGTGTTTGAAATTTCACTTTAAGGCATAACTTTTAGTAATGTTCTTTCTTTCCTTTCATTCCTCCTTCTGCAACATCAGAGACAATTGGTGCTAAGGTGAGTCAGTGGGTGATGTGCATCCACAGAAACACACACTATCACACAGAAATGATATTTCTTGTAGCTAGGTAGTTAACTGTCAGGCAACTCATAAGGTTTGATTTTTTCATCATTCAGGGCCAGAAAGGAGAACCAGGAGAGATTGCAGATGTAAGTATGGACCCCCATTAGTATAAAACTGTGAAATAATGCTTGAAATAATTGTACATAAAACTTATAGTTTTCTTTGAGAATTGCCACCTGATCAAACAAAGCTTTTTGCATCTGTTGTTCACTTTTATTTGAATTGAATTACAGGATTTAATATCTGATCATCTGCCCATTTACGTCCATGATGCTCATTTACACAAATTGCACGCTTTTTATAAAATTTCTCACCGTTTCTATCTTTTATAAGCCACTTTAACTTGAAATGTTGACATTTTTTCCCTTAAGAAATGTGGCAGTTTCTCATGAGTGAGAAACTGAGTGTGAATGTTTCTGACTTTCTATTAAATGAGGAAAAACCCTGCATTCCTGGGACATAATGAACCCAATCAAATCCTCTTAGATCTTCTCAGCAACTTTGCTCCGAGTGCACATGTCACATGAAAAAAGTCAGCCAAATCAGAGGTTAAAGGAGGTGATGGTTCTAGAAAAACTTGTCCTGTCAAATGAAATCCTTTTGTTTTTAGCTTGATGTCCACCTCCTACGAAGTTGGAATGTTCTCTAATTTTAGGAAGTTCAAAACTGGCACAAACAGACTGAGAATGAAAGATGCTAATGAAGATTCAGTAATGAAAACAGCCACAAAAACAAAATATTCCTTTTTGTCTTTCTGTAGGTTATAGGACCAAGAGGACCACCAGGCCCTATGGTAAATATCAAAATTTTGGAAATGCACTCCATATTTATGTGCTCTTCGCAACAACATGACCTTTGCTCTGAATAGCAGTTTTAGCCATATTGTGAATGTTGCTAAGGCTTATATGTTTATGTAGGGCCCCCCAGGTGAGCAGGGACCACGAGGAGAAGCTGGCGCTAAAGGTGATAAGGTAAGCGACAACACATTGTGTCCAAAAAACCCTTCAACCAATCTTTTCAGCACTGGGTCCTCAGATACTGGGTCAAGCAGCATTATCAGGACTGAGAGAATGGCCTGTAGAGTTTGCATTTGTGTTATTACTACTCATGCAGGGGAAACATAATCATGCAAAAGATATGACACCTCCTTTGTAGAAGAGATTGAAAAAAGCAACAACAAACAATGTGAACCACTTGTAGCTTATAATCAGAATCAGGCAGTATATTATAGAAAGGGAAAAGAAATTATTCAGTGTATAATATTTATTTGCATGCAGCAGATGGATGAAGTCACACAGATGGTGGTTTATGTAAAATCTGCTTTATTACTTCTTTCGTTGACTCAGAGAAATCCCCCTCTTCTTATTCTAGGGAAATCCTGGACCTCGAGGAAGAGATGGCGAGCCTGGCACCCCTGGAAATCCCGGCCCACCCGGCCCACCTGGACCACCAGGACTTGGAGGGGTGAGTACAAGGACTGCAAAATATGGCATATGCAACATTTGAGCAAGTGTTAGATGTGATAGATGCTTTATCACAGCACTTTATAATTGATGTGTAAATGTTTTCTGAAGCTTCTCTTTGGCTGCACTTGACTTGTTAAAAGAGCACAAAATCAGGCCATAAAAATGTATAATTTATAAAAGCAGAAACAGGAAAAAAGAGAAAAAGTCACAGAGAGGTGAACAGACAAACAAACAGGTGAGCATACTGACACCTGTTTTAGAAATATGATGAGTGAAAAACAGATGTAAACTCCCTTTCCTTCATGGTATTGAGGTACCATTCACATTTCTATTTGTGGCTCACTTTGCTTAGGCAGATAAACTGACTTTTAGTCTGTTTTGTGTGTTTACAGAACTTTGCTGCTCAGATGGCTCAGGGTTTTGATGAGAAGGCTGGAGGCGCTCAGATGGGTGTGATGCAAGGACCAATGGTAAGTAGTGTGTATGTTAGGTACATCTAACAGGATGTACCTAGTGTACTGTATGTGTACAGTTTCACTGTGAGGAAAAACTGCCACAAACCCAAAACAGTATTGCTGATATTCAGCTGGTCTCCAAGTTGCTGCTGAAAATAAGTACTGAAAAATAACAAATACCTCACTCAGATTACTGCAGTGCTGCCACCTTGTGGCTCAGTAATTTCATCCCAACAAAGAGATTTGAGCTGGCTTTTCAAAATCATGCTTTCTGAACTGAACACTGAATTGGGACTGAATTGGAAATAGATCATAAAAATAGCATGTTTGACTAAGAATCTCAATGTAATGTGCCTCAGTAGCTATATTACATAAAATAATTACATCTTTCTATGAAAGGTATTGAACTCGATATCAGCGTTTAACCCCAAAGATTTTTTCTCAGCTGGCACAGCTGGTAGCTCTGAATGATCAATGCGTAACTGGTGAAACCTTTATTTATTCAGGATACCTGTATTCATTTGGTTAATTTGTCACACTACGTGTTAAAATAAATTATGCCAGACTGACATTATCTGTATGTGTTGTGTTTCTTTTGCAGGGTCCAATGGGTCCTCGGGGTCCTCCTGGGCCTTCTGGAGCTCCTGTAAGTATTTTGATCACAGCCCATATCATTATGTGATTGGATTTTATAATCAAACAGCTTAGTTTAATACATTTCTAATACTTTGCATTACCATTTGGTCCAATAGGGGCCACAAGGTTTCCAAGGGCCCCCCGGAGAGGCTGGAGAGCCTGGTCAAGCTGTAAGTATTAATATCAATCCCAAAACGCATCTGTATGCCTAACAAACTGACTTCAGACTGTACTTCTCACATGAGGTGTAAATCTTGGGGTTTGCCAACAACACCTACACTCACAAAAACAAATACTGATTATAAATACCATGATTTGTTCATTTTAAGAAAAAATGACCTCTGTCATCAGCTCATGGAAATAATACCAAGTTTTAATACCAAATTTTAATGTTTTGATGGTTTAATGGCAAATTAAGGCAGAGATACATTTTGCATCACATAAGCCTTTTTGTCTTTATCTGTAGAATTGTCAGTAATGACTGGGCTTGCTTTGCTTTGTGACAGGGACCTATGGGACCTCGTGGACCAGCTGGACCTTCTGGAAAACCAGGAAGTGATGTAAGTGTAGGCCTCATCTACATAGGAAAACTCAAAGCTCTTAAAATACATGCAAATATATATATAAGCAAAGCTCAAACAACATTTCTTTAGGAAAAAATTATTTTGTGGTTTGTGTTTCATGTAAAAATCAACATTTTTTCATCTTTATTTTCTTTTTGTTTAATTATTTTCACAACCTATCTCCAGCTCTATAATGTACTTTAATTATAAACTCCATATACCACCAGGGGGCACTGTCTACTAAAATTACCAATGAACATGGTGACTTCACAATACACAGCCTGCATGTGTACAGTAGCCTTCCAGTACAGTGAAGGGCATTGCAGCTACATCTTATCTTTAACATATAATCCTGAAATTTGCTGTTGGTTTTTAGGGTGAATCTGGCAAACCTGGCAAACCTGGTGAGCGTGGACCTGCAGGGCCTCAGGTGAGCAAATATTAATCAAATATTTTTTACTTCATACTTAACCACAAAGAAAAACTTTTATTTACTGCTAACTCTAGGATTATTTGATATGTTAAAATCAATAGAAGGAAATGAATGAGAATAAAATTATTTAAAACATTAAAATTATTGTTTTTATTTCAGGGAGCTCGTGGTTTCCCTGGAACTCCTGGACTTCCTGGCATCAAAGGACACAGAGTGAGTGTTTCAGTTCAGTTGCCTTCTTCACAAAACTGTAACTGCTCTTTGATTGCATGTGGTGACTGAATGATGTGTGAGTCCTGATGATGAGCTGTGTTTCTTTTTAGGGTCATTCAGGTCTTGATGGCGCTAAGGGAGAGACTGGTGCTGCAGGAGCCAAGGTAAAGTCATCTTTTGTGACCGTATGGATTTTCCAAAATGAACATTTTCATAGTTTAATTGTTGTCTCCACTGTTTCGTGACTACTTATTGTAATTTTGTTCCTGTTAGGGTGAGGCTGGTTCTCCGGGAGAGAATGGTGCCCCTGGACCCATGGTGAGTTGCCTCCATTGCTTTTTCTAGTCTGCCATGTTATTCTGAACTTTCTGACAAAGTCAGTAAGAGCATTATAAATTTGCATAGTGTATTAGGCTGCAAAGATGAGCTAAATAATGAAGATATTTATATATAAATCATTCTTTTATAGGGTCCACGTGGTCTACCTGGTGAGAGAGGACGTCCTGGAGCTGCTGGAGCTGCAGTGAGTAACATTTATATATCTGCTTAAGGCTATTCAACAGATATTTGTTTCTCATTTGCTATTTGTTATTGTAAGGTCTTTACCTTACAATATAAAGCACCTTGAGGCGACTTTTGTTGTGATTTGGCGCTATATAAATAAAATTGAATTGAATTGAATTGAATTTATTATGGGTCTGAATCTTTTAGTAGATAATAACATTACGAGATACTCACTCTGATGAACCAAACTAAATTGACCTGTCTTTGCACTCCTCAGGGTGCCCGTGGAAATGATGGCCTGCCCGGTCCTGCCGGTCCACCTGTATGTATCATAGTCCCCACTTTGTGTCCGTTTCATCCAGTTGATTTTTATTTAATCTGTTCCCTTTGATCTAATGATTGTTTTTTTTCCTCTACAGGGACCAGTAGGTCCTGCTGGAGCTCCCGGTTTCCCAGGATCTCCAGGAGCAAAGGTTTTTACACAACATATCATCCTTAAGAAACATTTGCTGTTGAAGAGCCTGTGTATTAAAATAAACCAGAAAAAGCCTTGCAAGAGCCACTTTATCAGTCTTTGTTCACCCTGGTAACATGACACTAAATTCCAGTTTTCTATAATACTGTATGTCTAGTTATTGTTATTTTTTCATAGTTAAATATGCAACTTCATTCGTATATTCAACAAACTACTCTTCTTGCCAAAGAAGAAAAAGAGGCCTTCAAATTCTTTTTAAATTTAGTTGAGTTCTTTTGAATGAGTCAGGCAGGTAATTTCCCTCTCATGCACAATGAGACAATAGTGTTATGTTCAACTCTATGATGGGAGGCACCGATACTGCATTCACAACTGAAATGCATGAACGATAGCTTTTTTCTACCCTAATGATACCTTTATTGTGTCCTTTTTTAGGGAGAAGCTGGTCCTACTGGTGCCCGTGGACCTGAAGGAGCCCAGGGACCGCGTGGAGAGGGTGGTACCCCAGGATCTCCCGGACCTGCTGGAGCATCGGTTTGTTTGCCGTTACTGTTCCTAAACATCCAGACTTTGATTTCCTCAGACAGTGGCATAATTGTTGTGCTTTTCATTGATCAGGTTTTTGTTAATATAACACTTCTTGGTCTGTACAGGGTAACCCTGGTACTGATGGTATTCCTGGAGCTAAAGGATCTGCTGTAAGTTCACACTCTTTATTACTGGTTTTGATGTTTTCCTCTAGGCATTATTGCTTTAAATTTTATTATTTAATAAATATTTTTCTTCAGCCTGATATTTGCTTTTTCCTTTCCTCAATGAAGGGTGCTCCTGGTATTGCTGGTGCTCCTGGATTCCCCGGCCCCCGTGGCCCACCTGGACCTCAGGGAGCAACAGGACCTCTGGGGCCCAAAGGACAGGCTGTAAGTCAGCTGGCAATATCTGAAATTATGAAAAATTTAAATACTTGGTAATGTCGTGATTACTTATTGTTGTGGCTGCCTCCTTTTCTTGTCTTGTTTAGGGAGACCCTGGTCTTCCTGGTTTCAAAGGTGAAGCTGGACCAAAGGGAGAGCTTGTGAGTTTTTACTTGATTTCAGTTATTTGTGACTATAAATATCCATAACCACATGGAGACTTCTTGTGGAATTAGACTCTAGAGTAGATTCACTGAAATATCTTTATTTTTTTCAGGGCCCTGTTGGTCCTCAAGGTCCCCCTGGCCCCGCAGGGGAAGAAGGAAAGAGAGGCGCCAGGGGAGAGCCTGGAGGTGCTGGACCACTTGGACCTCCAGGAGAGAGAGTAAGTGATCAGGACATGCATTACATGTTACTGGTCACATTTGACCAATAACAAGGGTAAACTAGGCTATTGTATCCACAGTCTAATCAAATATATGTTTCTTTCTATGATTCCTCCCAGGGAGCTCCTGGAAACCGTGGTTTCCCTGGTCAGGATGGTCTTGCTGGTGCTAAGGTTGGTCCCTACAAAATTAGATCTTTTGAAAAATCATAATCATTTTAGCTCACTGATACCACTAACTTAATGCTGTTTTTTTTCTGCAGCCAAAACAATGTTGCACAACACAACAAGTGATTTTTGTGTAACATATTTAAAGTTTCCACCTTTGGTCTTTCTTCTTCAGGGTGTCCCTGGAGACCGTGGTGTTCCTGGGGCTTCTGGGCCTAAAGGCTCTACTGGAGAACCTGGACGCACAGGAGAGTCTGGCCTCCCCGGAGCCAGAGTGAGTCTTGCATCTTTACGCAGTGTTGCTCACTTCTAGTCTTCTTGTGGGTTATTTACTACGGCGGGTTTGATGTGAATGATTTCATTTTAGTTTGTGGGTAGTCAGAGATTCATCCTGAATGAAGCTGACAATCTTTGTTGTTTGTGCCCTTTTTAGGGTCTTACTGGTCGTCCTGGAGATGCTGGTCCTCAAGGCAAAGTTGGACCCGCTGTGAGTACAGTATTAATTACATTCACTGTGAGATGTTGGCCTAATGATTTGCATACATTTTTAGAAGAGCAAAATTCATAGAAGGGGAAGTCAAAGTGATTTCCAGATTTATTTCCAGATTTACTTCCATGAAATTACTGCAGCTGATCTTTTCATCACTTTAAGATGTGAGAAACTACTATGCATGTCTGTAAAAATACATTGAATGTCATCTGAACTCAAAAATGACAACATGTGAAAGACCAGAGGTTCTAAAAATACAAGCTTTGTATTAAATAGGATTACTAACACCATGATCTACAGTTTCACTGTTGCTTTATGGAAATCATAGAGATTAAAACAGAGCATTTTTAAAATGTTTACAACCTACAGGCACCTATTTAGACTTAAGAAGAATTTTGCATGCCTGGCACACTACTCCTCAGTATACAGTATAATCATGATAAGAACATAAAGGTTTTAGCTTCCAGGCTAATATCTGCTTATTTACAATGTTTATTTGTGACTTTGACAGGGCGCCTCTGGTGATGATGGTCGCCCCGGCCCACCTGGTCCTCAGGGAGCCCGTGGGCAGCCAGGAGTGATGGGATTCCCTGGACCAAAGGGAGCCAATGTAAGTCTCTGACGATTTCTATACAAGTAGACAAGGAACACTTTTGAGACCCTGATGCTAAAGATACTTCCTACAGATCATTGTGTATGGTTTCTCTTTTACAGGGTGAGCCTGGAAAGCCAGGAGAGAAGGGACTTGTGGGTCGTCCTGGTCTGAGAGTAAGTACAGCTTTTCCATAAATACTTAACCTTCATCATTTTCTGTTTCCAGATCACTTTTCCTAACTGAAGTGCTCTCTGAACAGGGTCTGCCAGGAAAAGATGGAGAGACTGGTCCCGCTGGACTTACTGGCCCTGCTGTGAGTATTTCAGTATAATAACATTTTGTGAGATATATCTTATAGCCAGCTAACAGATTTTTATGTTTGATTGATTGTATGTGTTTGGGTCTATCATCTTAGGGACCTGCTGGAGAGAGAGGAGAACAAGGATCGCCTGGACCTTCTGGCTTCCAGGTGAGATCATTTTGTCATTCATCCCCTCATCCCCTGATATACTTGTTGGTAAAACCAAGACATACGTATAGTGTTCGTGCCTTAAACATTGGATAAAAACATGAGTAGTTATGAGCTTCAGTAAATATTCAAGCTAAAGGAAGATTATACTTTATAGATTTTGACATCACAGTGTTCACAGTCACCTCAGAATCATGTATTCATGAAAACAGCAGGCTTACAGATAATACCCTAGTCCATACTTACAGATGCCATTTCACTAACTCCTTTGCTGTTATGGGCAGGGTCTACCTGGACCATCTGGTGCCCCAGGAGAGGCTGGAAAACCTGGAGAGCCGGTGAGTTTTTATTCTGTCCAAATAATTTGTTGCACCTGCAGTTCTCCCTTTTCTGACAAACATTTCAACCACAAAGTATCCTACAGTGCATGTGACACCGACTACATGCAAAATGCTTTTAATGGGAAGCTTTCTTCTAAAATAACATTACGTGGTACACATAGCTAAGATATTAAATAGCTACAAGGCTAAAAGTTAGGAGGAGTAAAGGATATTCAAAAACAGCCTCTGGTTTAAGATAGTAAAGAAAACTACTTGTCAGGAACAGTCAGTGCTGCTGTCTGTAGAAACAAGAATAAGTCAATTAAATGCTGATGTTAAATTCTAAAGGATAGAAGTAAAACCATTCTTTAATCTTAGAATTTTTTTAAACTTTCAAATCTCAAAATGGCTTATTAAACTCCCGAGCACTTAGAATCAGATGTTGTCTTTATGTCTAAGTATTTTTATTGTAACATTTTATTTTTTATTTTTTTATTGCTTATAATTCATTTTT
Organism: Heterochromis multidens; assembly: GCA_015108495.1. Lineage (NCBI taxonomy): Eukaryota > Metazoa > Chordata > Actinopteri > Cichliformes > Cichlidae > Heterochromis > Heterochromis multidens. The sequence goes on from VUQS01009447.1 coordinate 28,949, forward strand.
TTAATTAGGTGGCTGCTGTAACAACTTTTTGAGGAATAAATACTCTGTTTTTCTAAAAACATAATTTTTTACTACAGATTGGTCTATATGATCATCTTTAATTACATAATATTTTTCAATTTAATGTGAACATATAAAACTCTTTCAGTTGCCAAGTTTTAAGTGTTATTTGTCAAAAAAAAAAAAAAAAAGCTTATAAAGTTTGTTCTTTCTGCAGGGTGTTCCTGGAGAGGGTGGAGCTCCTGGTGCTGTTGGACCCAGAGTGAGTTTCCATGGCTACATTTCTAAAGATTTCAATGCAAAGTGAACTACACACCACTAATTATGGATAAACATATAAATATACAGCTCATACATGTACATTAGACTAAATTTTGCTGTTGGTTTCATACATTGAAATTTATTTTGCTGATCTATTGCTGACATATTTTGTTTCTTCTATTGATCTAATATCTCTTTGTCTTCTTACAGGGTGAACGTGGTTTCCCTGGTGAGAGAGGTGGTGCAGGACCCCAGGGTCTTCAGGGACCTCGTGGACTTCCTGGAACACCAGGCAGTGATGGACCGAAGGTCAGTGGATGACTCACAGACTAACTTTTGGTTGCAGGTTCTCACATGCAGATGAATGTCCATGATACCATTTAATTCCACAGGAGTTCCTCTGCAGACATTTTTATTATTCATGTCCATGGCCAATGTACAGCTTTAAAAAAGAACACAAATCTGTGCTGACTACATTTAAGGTTGTGAGTCCAGAACAACACAATATCTTCACTGTCACCATAAAATGTAAAAAAAATCTGCTTCATTAGTTTGGACTTGCTAGGCTAAAAGGCTAAAATTTAAGTAGAGTAATTTCTGAAATCAAAAACATTTCTTATGATTTATTTCACCTAGTAATCATTTCATATAATCATTTTTTGCTGAGGCAGACACTTCTAGTCTCCACTATTTGCCTGACAGCCTCACAGCACCAACTAGAGTGACAAGAGCTTTGTCATAACTCACATCAAACCACAACATGTCACATTTACATCACAATTTCTACTTGGTTAAACAAAGGAGATATGATCTCCTGATTAGTAAGATTTAAATGTGCTGACGGCCAGATTTTCTTACCTTTGAAGAGCCTAAGACTGTCTGTTCCTTCATATTTTCCAGTCTCTGTGTGATGGTATCATATTATTTGTTTTCTTATCTAACTCTCAGCAGAAACATAGTAAGCACTTTTCTCAAAACACCAACTTTTCTCCACATGAAATAATAAGAAATTGGAAATTAACAAAGCAAGAGGCCATTTAGGTCTGTTTATTTCCAGGTGGATATGTTTAACATGAATCTGCAGCCTTGGTCAACTCATTTTCTGCAACACAGTATAATTTAAATGACTTCTGAGACTTTACTAGAAGCTTTATTTAAGTTTTTTCATAACATCATCAAATACAGAGGAAAGATGAAAGAACTGGATTGACAAGTGCTCTCCTAATCCTAGTCCATCTTGCTTTTATCAGGGAGCCATTGGACCAGCTGGTTCTCCTGGAGCCCAGGGACCCCCAGGCCTGCAAGGTATGCCAGGAGAGAGAGGAGCTGCTGGTATCTCAGGACCCAAGGGAGACAGAGTGAGTGATAGATTCTTTATTTTCACTTTGTGGATTGTTTCATGAGTGAAGATGTAGCTTGCAGTAGCAGTGCATAAAGTAGTGTAGAGAAATACTACACTGTAAATACTGCATTCTGTTCTATATGATTAAAACACAGCTCTTCTTTTTGTTCAACAGGGTGACAATGGTGCAAAAGGACTTGAGGGTGCTTCTGGAAAGGATGGTGCTAGAGTGAGTTCAAAACATATCTTTGATCTCTTCTTATGTTTAGCACACCTTTACAGACTAAACCATGTAAAGCGTTCATCAAACAAATCTAACATGCAATCACACCTACACTGTGTTCTAATGTGTTTCCTCCTCTCTCCTCTTTCTTAGGGTTTGAGTGGTCCTATTGGTCCTCCTGGCCCAGCTGGACCCAACGGTGCCAAGGTAAGAATAATCCTTTGGTTTGTTAAGCAATTTCAAAGGGATTTAGATTAGAATTCATATTGTATATTAGCCATTTTTGTTGTTTGACTGACAGTTTCTCTTGCATCCAGGGTGAGACTGGACCTACTGGCCCTAGTGGTGCTTCTGGTGCTCGCGGTGCTCCTGTAAGTACCTCGTCTTATGTTAAAGTGTCAGTAGTACAGCACAGCTACACACCAGTGTTGATTATTTGGTTTGACACATAGGCCTGGCTTTATAATAATGAAGCTCCTTCTCAACAAAAATTCTACTGATCAAGAGAAGAGCACCAATACTTTTGCAGTTTTAATCCAGTTTTTGCTGTGTTGTAACTGAGAGGGAACACTGGTTTGGGACCAAAGGGAGACCTGCCTTTAGTCCCACTTAACCAAATCTCATATGGAAAAGCAGCCTGCTGTCACTCCCACATTAATATCTTTACAGTAATATAATGGGTGGATCAGTTAGCAGGATTGCACATTAAAATAACTGTTAATTATAAATATATAATATAAATATTTATAATTATATAAAATAGAATGAGTATTAACCAGTCTCTCTTATGCTTTCACAGGGTGACCGTGGTGAGGTTGGTCCTCCTGGGCCTGCTGGCTTTGCTGGACCTCCCGTAAGTAAAGTCCCCATGATTCCTTATTTTCATATGGAATTTAAAAAAAAAAACACTTATTGACACCCTGCCTATATTGTTATCTGATAAATATATTTAGGGTGCAGATGGTCAGCCCGGTGCCAAGGGAGAGCTTGGTGAGCGAGGACAGAAAGGAGAGGCTGGTTCTCCTGGACCTCAGGGACCATCTGGAGCTCCTGGACCTGTGGTGGGTATTTGAACCAAAAAAAAAAGCCCTGGAACCAGATACTATGTATCTTTAGGATCAAATTACACTAGTGACAGAAACACATTGCACAGTGTTGCACAAGAGCATTTAACATTGTTTTAAAGCAGGGGTAGGTTTTGATGGCTGCGTGCCAATTTGGGGAGCCTGTACATAACCGGGGCAAACAGAGAAAAAGCACACGTCAAACACTTTTAGTTGGTGTTTGCATGTTTACTTGATGGTAGTTTCCATTTGTCACTTTTGAGCTAGTTTATAGTTTTTTAATCTTTAGCCAGGTGGCCATTATATTTCTTGACACCAATAGAATCAGCTCAGTTAGGAAGGTTTAATCTTCTATTATGCACTCTGCATGAATTAATTGCACAGTAGTGCATCCTTTCATTGTTATGCTCATTGGCCCACTGCCTCAGTTTACCAAACCTGTTTTTAAAGTTACTCTACTGTGACATAAACATGACCATTCCTCTTTTTCAGGGACCTACTGGTGTACCTGGAGCTAAAGGAGCACGTGGTGCTCAGGGAGCTCCTGTAAGTAACTCCTAGATGTTATATATGTATGTAGTACATTTGTTTTGTTTTGTTTTTTTAGCTCTGAACCATGAGTGGTTGATAAATTCATTAATTAATTCATAGTAACTCATTGATCGACTTTTATAGAACACAAAAGCATCAGTAACATTTCACAAACGGAAGGTGAGAGGCAACAAGAAGTGGAAACACAGAAAAAGTCATCAGAAACAATAAGTAAAACTTAAAAAATATGAAACTGCCAGAGCTCCCAAGGTTTTGTTTTTTTTTGTGTCAGCTGGTAATAAGTTGATCATTCAGAGGTTTTCAAATTATTAACCTCACAAAATAAAGTTTCTGTGAATGCCATGTTGGACTAAAAAAAAAAAAAGCAATTTTCTGACATATTCTAGACCAGTTTAGTTCAGTCTTTATTAAAATCCCATACAGACAGATACACATAAAACAATAAGACAAACATAAAACAGAGCAAATGAAATAAATCAAGTAAATTCTCATTGAAACTTCCAAAGATGGAAAATTCAAAACTTTAAAAGGTTCTTAAGAAGTGACTGTTTAACAATCAGATTTTGCTGAGAACATATGAATATTTATAGCGATTACTCCTTATCTTTGTGTAGTCTAAAGCATAAGCCTGAGGGGCAGAGGGGGATTGCTGTGTGAGAGCACAGTTTGATTTTTAACATTTCTGTCAAACAGATCAAATAGACTTCTTTGTTTGTTTCCTATAATCTTTGCTCTGGTGAGACAATTACTGGGGCTGCTGGCTGCTGTGAATAAACATCAGATCAATAGAAGATTATAAAACAAAAACTGCAGTCTTAAATTTAAAAGTGTTTTAAAACTGTTTTGGTATAATGAGAAAGTTTGAGAAATCAATCAGTTTGATGTACCAGTTTAGAATGAAAAACTTTTTCTAACTAACTACCATCAGAAATTTGCACTGCAGAGATGCCTTTGATACCAACATAATTCCTACTCAGTTTAGAGATGAGCAGATACACTCCATCAAGCCAATGTCCAGTCCAGTGTGTATAAGACCTAAATCAAGTTAAATAAAGAGTATTCGTATAACCCAGCGCACTGGGCTTTACAGAGAACTCTGAAAAGCCATCCATCCATCCATTTTCTGAACCTCTGGAGCCTATCTCAGCTGTAATTGGGCAAAAGGCAGGATACACCCTGGACAGGTCATTAGTCTGTTGCAGGTCCAAGAAAGAGAGACAGACATCCATTAATACTCACAATCACCTACAGCTAATTTAGAATCACCAGTTAACCTAACATAGACGTCTTTGGACTGTGGGAGGAAGTCAGAATGCCCAGAGAGAACCAACACAGGCACAGCTGGAACATGCAACGCGCCAGGCGGCCTGTGGGTTCAAACCAATAACCCTCTGCCTGTGAAGCAACAGTGTTAACCACTGCACCACTGTGCTGCCTGTCTCTGAAAATAAACCACCTAAATGTGGATCAGCCATGACTCATTTTACTATTAAATTTAGAAAAAAAAAACCCAAAAAACAAAAAACTTGAATTTGTGAAACCCTACATTGAGGAATGTTATATTGTTGGGGGCGTTTTGGTGGGATGGTTTTGATCCTTTTGTCCCTTTATACTGAACTGGGCTGAGCACCTACCACGTCATCAAAACATGAAATGATGGGAAATCATGGGATTTCCATGTGAAAGAATATTGCTCTGCCCTTTCAGCACCATCCCAAATAACCAAAGCCAAAGTGCACTGAAGTTGGTCTGTTGGTCTGTGATGAACTGAATTCTACTAAGACACTATATCTATATCTAATATCTATTTTTTTCTGTTAACTTGTCACCTGTCTGTACAATATATGGACAAAAGTACTGGGCCACCTACACATTACACATACAGGAGCTGCTCGGCCATGGAAACCAATGCCATGAAGCTCCTGGTGCACAGTTTTTGTGCTAATGTTAATGCCAGAGGAAGTTTGGAACTCTGTAGTTACTGAGTCAACAGAGCATTGGCGACTTGTACACATCATGCACCTGTAAATTTACATGGTCTGCCACTTGATGCCTGAGTTGCTGTGGGTTCTTAACGCTTCTACTTTACAATAATACCACTTACAGTTGATCGTGGAATATCTAGGATGGAAGAAATTTCAGACTGACTTGTTGCAGTGGTGGCATCCTATTACAGTACCACACTCAAATTCAGTGATTTCTTTAGAACGACCCATTCTTTTACAAATGTTTCTATAGGCAGACTGCATGGCTGGGGGCTTGATTTTATAGACTATTGGCAATGGGATTGAAAACAACATGGATTCAAAAACTAAGAGGTGTGGCCCAATACTTTTGTTCACGTAGTGCATCAGTGACATATCAAAGTGGCTCAAATGTTGAGCTCATTTAAACTACCTTTTATACTCGTTGGTAGTTTAATCTACAGCAATGCATCATCTTTTATAAGGGCATCATATTTTTATAAAACACACTACATATTGCTGAAAAATCACCTTCACATGAGCTCAGAAAAACAGCCTCATTTTCAGCCTTTCCAGCTCCAGTTAAATATTTTTTATTAAATACTTAATACATCTTAAGAAGTAGGAGGATGTTCTCAACCTATAAAGGAACAATGAATCTTTACGTTTCAGAAAAATTGAAATTCAGGATTACAAAATTGGAAAATAGATGCTTTTCAATAAACAGGAAACGTAACTAGTAGCGAATGCTGTCAGACAAACATGGTGATTAAAAAGTACAATATTGCCTTTAAGGTGTAGTGAAGTGTAAGTTGCATAAAAGAGAGAACAAAAGGAAAGTGACCTTATCACAAATCAGTGTACAAGTTCACTCACTGGTAGTTTGATTTTGTGCATTTAGGAAGTTCTATATTCACATAAGGTGAACTGTGATGCTTTACTTGCATTGACTTGCTAATTGTAATACACATTCAAATAAACCATAGAGACATAGGTCAATGGGTCAGGATGAATTCATGTTTACTAAGATCTTTTTCTCCTTGACAGGGTGCCACAGGTTTCCCCGGTGCTGCTGGAAGAGTTGGACCTCCTGGTCCTAATGTGAGTATTTTGTCAATAACAAACTCCATGAAGAGATGAGTCTCTTTTTCTTTGTGGATTATGTGGATTTCTGCTCTTACCCAGTGAAATTCTGTCTTTCCATTAAAGGGTAACCCAGGCTCTGTTGGTCCTGCTGGTCCCGCTGGTAAAGATGGACCAAAGGGTGCTCGTGGTGATGCCGGCCCTACAGGACGACAGGGAGATGCTGGACTTCGTGGACCGCCAGGCCAACAGGGAGAGAAAGGAGAACCTGGAGAGGAAGGAAAACCTGTGAGTTTAATTTTGTGCTTCACAAGAACCCATAAGTACCTGACACTGGATCCATGCTCTGAGGCAACATCCAGTCTGAATCACCTGCTATTTTAGACAGATATTCACAGATGATTGTGCATTTTCACTGTATTTCGTGACTCAGTCATCTCTGTCTTGACTCTGTAGGGTGCTGATGGGCCTTCAGGTCCTCAGGGTTTGGCTGGATCCCGTGGTATTGTTGGTTTGCCTGGTCAGCGTGGAGAAAGAGGTTTCCCTGGTCTTCCTGGACCTGCTGTGAGTGCTTTTGATGGCACATGAATTGCTTAGCTCTGTTTAGCTTCCGTGTATGCTCTCTGGTAAAACACTGGTCTAATTTTGTAAATCTGGATGTACCTCAACATTTTTCCAGATTTACACAGTTATGTTGAACACGCCTTCATTTTACTGAAGACTTGTGTTAAATTTGTCAAAGATTAACCCTTGTTAGTTGCAGTATCTTCAAATAAAGCATGAGCTTTCTGATTATATTGTTGATTCATTCAGAGTCAGAGCATTATTTTGGGCCTTCGATATCAAAGGATCTACTGAAACATAACAATATTTCATCTGTGTGTAGGGAGAGCCTGGTAAACAGGGAGCTTCTGGTTCTGGTGGTGACCGTGGACCTCCTGGACCAGTTGGGCCTCCTGGACTTACTGGACCTGCTGGGGAGCCTGGTAGAGAGGTCAGGACTGAACATCAATAACAATAAAATTGCCATATTTACAGCACAGGAAACAATACAGTCATCTTAATCTATCAAATCAATGCATGTCAAATAACAAAAAAACATGCTTCTATATCTCAGGGTACCCCTGGATCAGATGGACCCCCTGGTAGGGACGGATCTCTTGGAGCTAAGGTGAGAGACTTTATCCTCACCGAAATACATGTAATCAATTCAACAAATCATTGTTTGAAAGATAATTCAGTGCTGGTTAACATAAACTGTTGTTAACCTGCATCATCACCTTCTGTTCATCTGCAGGGAGAGCGAGGTAACACCGGTCCTGCTGGCGCTCCCGGAGCTCCTGGCCCCCCTGGTGCCCCTGGCCCTGTAGGACCCCTGGGCAAGCAGGGAGACAGAGGAGATGCTGTAAGTAACACAAAACAGTGTAGGAACCCCAAGCACAGTGTTGGGGACTGACATTTTTATTTTAGGAGGCACCCACACTTGCTATTTCTTTTTTAGGGCACTCAAGGACCTGCAGGACCCCCAGGACCAGCTGGGTCTAGAGGAATGGCTGTAAGTATCATTATGTAAAACTGTAATTTATCATTAAGTTTTTTTTAGTTTCAGAATTGATTTGATTAAAACTGCTACATGTATGCACCCATGAATGTTAAAACATGAATCTTTACTTCCAGGGGCCCCAAGGACCACGTGGAGACAAAGGAGAGGCTGGAGAGGCTGGAGAGAGGGGACAGAAGGGTCACCGTGGCTTCACTGGTTTGCAGGGTCTTCCTGGACCCCCTGTAAGTGCTGTAATACACGTCTAATAGTTCATCCATTCAGTGCTGCTTTCCGTCTGTCTTCTGATCTGTTATCATCTTTTTCCTGACAGGGTACCCCTGGAGATTCTGGAGCTGCCGGACCTGCAGGACCAAGTGGCGCTAAGGTGAGCAAATGAAGCAGAAGAGAAGAAAAACTCTTATTACATTTCCATCCTGCACCTTTAACACTGAAGATATGTGATGGTAATGAAGGGCACAGGTTAGCGTTTTTGTAATTCTCCAATCACCTAAAGAAGACGAGGACAGGAAAGGCCGTGTGCTTTAATTACCCACCGCTGTGATAAGATGGGCAGCTGAGGCATTTTGTAATTACTCTCTGTGAGGAAAAGTGGCAGACAGACAGGGGGGACTGTGATTTGTGAAACCACTCCTGCTGAGATCGGAAATGGGCTTCAATCTCTGTTCTTGATTAGCTAAGCATTGAGCATGATAAGAAAAATGAAGGGAAATGTCACCATACAAATATTCTTCATGCATAATAAGGGAAAGGGTCTGAGGGTAATAGAGAGAAACTGCTGGTGCATTTGATTTCCTTTATCAGATTTTCTTATCCAGACTACACAGTGGATCTGAAGAAATAACAAAGTTTTACACTTTGAACAAAAAGCCCAAGTTCACTTAGTGAAGCTGCTTTTCATGTTTTCATCCTCTGTTTCTATAGGGACCCCCTGGACCATCCGGACCTGCTGGCAAAGATGGAACTAATGGACAGTCTGGCCCTATTGGACCTCCTGGACCTCGTGGACGCTCTGGAGAATCTGGTCCTGCTGTATGTAACATGCCACGAGAAAAATAATCTACAACTTGATGAGTCTGTATGCTATACTATTTCAGTGAGCTCTCATTTCTTGATTTTGCCTCCTTCCAGGGTCCTCCTGGTAACCCCGGACCCCCTGGTCCTCCTGGTCCACCTGGCCCTGGCATTGACATGTCTGCCTTTGCTGGCCTGGGTCAGGTTGAAAAGGGCCCCGACCCTCTTAGGTACATGAGGGCTGATGAGGCCTCCAGCTCTCTGAGGCAGCATGACATTGAGGTCGATTCAACACTCAAGTCCATCACCAACCAGATTGAGAACCTCCGCAGCCCCGATGGCTCCCAGAAGAATCCCGCTCGCACCTGCAGAGACCTCAAACTGTGCCATCCTGAGTGGAAGAGCGGTAAGCAAACCAAAAACCAAGGTCTGACCATCAGCCACTGAAAACCTAAAGGGGACATATCATCCCTGTTTTTAGCTCCATGTTTGTATTCTCTGACTAAATAGAGTAACTTTGCATGATTCACAGTTCAAAATAATCCTTTTTTATTTTATACTGAGCCTTGTTGCAGCCTCTCAGTCCATCAAAGTAGCTAAAACAAGCTACTTTAGCTCCTTTCTTCTAACGCAGTATTCTTCTGATTGGCTGCCCCTCGCAAACAGCTTGTGGGTGGGACTTCTGGACTTACAGCCAGAGCTGTATGCCTGAGATGACCATACTAAGGATATCTGCTTTCACTGACATCATATAGAGCTGATAAAAAACAAAAACAAAACCCCCAAAAAACAAAAAAAAACATTGGAAAGCAAATGTTCAGAACAGTGAATACTTGTACACATACTGAGCATCCACCACTGTAACAGTGACAGAAAATAAGGAAAAGCATTATAGGTGTCCCTTAAGTGAAAACCCGTTTTGCATGGACAGGCCCTATGTTGTTCATGTAAATGCATTTCAGCCCTTGTACTTCTAGATCCCAGTGCTGTATTTGGGTCAGTGTCACTATACTTAACAAAACAGACAAAATGGGTGTTTATCAGTATGAGAGAGAGAGCACAATTCGTAGCTTTCTTCTGCCTTCAGTATAACCCCACTGCACCCGCCCAAGTCATTAGTGACACTAATGACTTTAGTGTGTCAGGGCAACTTGTTCTGCCTGAATAGGGACAAGAAGCACAAGACCTTGATAAATCATCTAGACCAAGACAGGAACATGGTTACCACTGTGAAGCAGATTTGCTTCACTATATATCAGACACTTTTGTGTATACTCTTTATATACTACGTCACAGCATTGCTCCTGAAAATAAGCCTCATAAGCCTGATTTTAAAATCCTGCAGCATCATTCTTCTTTATAATAATCAACTTTTTGTCTTCGGATGTGGGCTTCAGATATGAGCAGTTCAACAAGCTAAACCTTACCTTCAGTGATTAGGGCTCTCTCCTCATTAACTCAACTGCCTCATTTTGTCAGGTGAGTACTGGGTTGATCCAAACATTGGCAGCACAGCTGATGCCATCAAGGTCTTCTGTAATATGGAGACCGGAGAGACCTGTGTCTACCCAAGCATCGCCAAGGTACCAAAGAAGAACTGGTGGACAAGCAAGAGCAAGGAGCGCAAACACATCTGGTTTGGAGAGACCATGAATGGAGGATTCCATGTGAGTGCACACATACATCATTAGTCATCATCAAACTCATCCTGAAGAGTCTAATGTAAAAGCTGCTAACTCCCCCACCTGTTGTCTGTTTCCACAGTTCAACTACGCTCAGGACGGCCCTGCTGCCTTTGCTGTCGCCATCCAGCTGACCTTCTTGAGGCTTCTGTCCACTGAAGCATCCCAGAACCTCACTTACCACTGCAAGAACAGCATTGCCTACATGGACCAGGCCACTGGCAACCTGAAGAAGGCTCTGCTGCTACAGGGCCACAACGAGGTGGAGATCCGTGCAGAGGGCATGAGTCGCTTCACTTACAGCGTGTTGGAGGATGGCTGCAAGGTGAGTGTAGGAAAAGGATCAGGAAAATAACTGTTAATTAAAATTATGTTAGAAATATTACTGCGTGACAAGGCTGCACTGTAACACACTTAAAATCCTTCATTCCCTCAGCTATTAGATCACTTAACGCTGACATTTAGATTAATTTTCTTATGATTGTTCATTTTTAGATGCTTGTCCTTGTTATAATATTTATTTATTTAATTATTTTATTTTGTTGATCTCTGCCTTGACATGCAACAGTGTTTGTGATTAGTGTTTAACGACCATAGGTGATTTGATTGTGAGTTTGATTCTGTGAGTAGGTTGAGTGGGTAAGCTGCAAACAAATTGCCCTTCTTTTGGGGGATTAATAAAGTTACCCGAATCTGAAATCTGAATAATTTCTCTTCTCTCACTCAACAGAGACACACAGGCCAGTGGGGCAAGACTGTCTTTGAGTACAAAACACAGAAAACCTCCCGTCTGCCAATCACGGACATTGCTCCTATGGACATCGGAGGAGCGGATCAGGAGTTCGGAGTGGATGTAGGCGCAGTCTGCTTCTTGTAAAGTGGAGTTTCACAATGGCCCCCCAGAACACAGGAAATAAATAAACTCAACCATGAAACATTACACACATGTCCACAATAAAGAAGACTGGAAATTATAAAAGAAAATTGATCGTTTTTTTCTCTCACAACAAAGTGCTCTCCAAGTTGTACTCCCTGGATGTTAGCACTGAAGGGCACCAGCAATATCTGTACACCACACCAGCGCACTCTGTCAACCCGCTTCCTGAGATCCAGTCATGTTTCCCATGGCCCGCCGTTGACAGGAATGAGTCAGAGCCAGGAGGAAGAGGGACCAAGCGAACAAGTTATGAACAGAAACATGGCTTGATGTCACTTATTTATTTAACCTGAATAGGAAGAGTTGAGGTAGGACTGGACGGGTTCATTTTGTAAGTAAGTCAAGCCCCTTTTTCCACTACAACCTCTGTCGCAGTCCTACTTCACCTCCCTCCCTGTTTCTCTCCTGACACACAAATATGGCATTTTGAATCAGTGTAGACCAAAAAAATAATATTCTCAGTAGGTGAAAGTGTAAGCTCCAGGCCTGTCCATCGTGAGCAGGAGCAGAAGCTTTTACTGTGTATTATAAATCCTTGGTTCTATTGTTGTAAAAGTCTGTGTTTATAAACAACCAGATGGTTTTATATATATTTCCACATTATGTGTGTACATGTGTCTAGATGCACACCAACACTTTTTGGAAAGTGAGGTTACATTTGGGATGTATGTTTCCAGTGTCCCATACCCCTTGACTGTCCATCAGAAGAAGGCCCAGTTTGTTTGTACTACCCCACCCCCCCAACCACCATCACCACCACCACCACCACCATCACCACCAAAAGAAAAAAAAAGAAATTTGTTTTTAAGAAGAATTTGTTTTGCTTTTTTTTCTTATTGTAGTCATCCAGATTGTTCAAAGCTACCTCACACTGAGAAACAAAGTGAAAATGTTGAATTTAAATCTGAGCTGACCAAACTATTAGCTTTCAGATGGATCTGGAGCTTGAACAGCCATCTTTGCTTTGGGTTGCTCTATATTCAGAAGGTGCTACGACTTCTGCAATTCACCAGTCGCGTCCCCGACCCCCACCCACCCACCCCCACTAGCCTCACACCATACACTCACACTCCACCCTGGAGGAAGGGGTGCAGTCAGGTTAAGACAGGAGAGATAGGCAAGCCTGTGGTGTCCACACGTCCACAGCTGAACGTGGAACCTCGACAACAGCCTCTCAAAAGCAGCCAGGGTGGGTTGTCTCACTCTGTGTGTGAGAGTGTGTAAATTTTTTTTTAATTTTATAATGACCATGATCATTTTTGTTTTTATTTTGGTACACTTCGAATTGATGTAAATTGAAAAATAAAAGGAAAACCGAACTGAGGATGACGTTTATTTTTAATTGAGTTTTGAATAAAAACACAAATGGCGCGGGGGATGTATTTCTTCTTTCAACAGAACCATTCACGTGTGCTTAAATGTTATTTCCTTTTGTTAAACTTTTTGTCTGTGTGCCTGTGTGTGTGATGTGTGTGAGACTGTGATGCAAGTGTGTTTTCATATGAGCGAATCTCATAACACGAAGGAAAAAAGTACTGTATTTGTTTCAGGGTGGGGGTGGGTATAGTTGGCTCCTGTTTGTCTGGACTCATAGGCATAAATAAAGAAAATATTGTTGACTGGAATCAAATATTTTGTGAGGTAGTGGCGCACCAACAGTTGCATCACTGCTCACCTGTACTGTGGCCTGCTTCCTCTCCGGTCTGTCCTGAGTAATAAAAGCTTGACTTAAGCCTTCATGTGACATATTCTTATTTAAAATAAGTTCAAACATACAATTTAGTTTACAAAAAATCTGCCTGAGAAAAATATGCTCCTTTAAAGTCCTTAAAAAGGCAGATGAGATCTGATTTTACACAATAAAACCATTTACAGGCATTAGGATTGCATTTCTCATTAAAAGTCCCAACCTGTGAGAGCCATGGCATATTTAGAAGAAATGACAGGATGTCTACAGGTATAAACAAGTTCATTTTTAAGCCTTTTTAAGACCTTTTTACTACTTACAATCATGTATGCAGCGCAAAATAAAAGTATGTGGCTCCAATTTTGTGTTTAATAATAATATTGTTGATTTGTCCTGAATTTGGAACACCTTGGACACACAGCACAGCTTGCTTCATTGGTATATTCAGGCACTGGATTTAACCACCAAGAGTAAGTTGCTTTCTCAATAAATTTGTCCTTAAATGTGCAAACCTTCCAGTCTGGATCAGAGTCTGGCCTGTTCCAAAAATAGCATGGTTTCAGTACATGAGCTAATTGTGCAGGAGGGGCTGGAAATAGCAGAAGTGTGTGCTGGAAATTTAAAAAAAGAATTAAGACCCAAGTAAACTGGATTTCAGATAATATCTTAGGTTTTATGAGTAAAAGTGTATTTAACACATTTTAAGACTTTTTAAGGAGGAGTGTACCCTCACAGTGAGGGTGTCTGCCTGAACTGATTAAGATCAATAAAGGAATTCAGGTGCAAACAGACTAAACAGGGAGTGTCATGCTGGCTTGTAGACGGTAAGTTGCATTCTATATTAACTTCCATTTTGGAAAAATTTAAGTTGAATGAATGATTTACAATTTCTTCTTGAAACAGTGTTTCTAGTGTTTAAAGGGTTACTCGGTTTACAAAAAATTATATATTTAAAGAAAGTGCTTATGTCAGAAAAATCCCAGGTGTTACTCGATACAAAAATAAAAATGAACAAAGATGCTCACACTAGTAACTCTGACACAAAAATGACTCAAATGAATAATGAATGTAAATTAGCTTTAGACAGCTGGTTGGTTTCTGGATATTGTGAAATAAAAGTAACTGACAAGCACACTGGGGGTTAATAAGGGTCCAGCAACTACTTTTGCTGCTGGGCTTGTCAGGTTAATATAGCCCTGACAATTATTCTCCAAAGATTCATTTAATATGTAATTCTTTCATTTTCAGTGATTTTCTTTTAGTTGCTCCAACCTCATCCAGTTTATGATTTTCTGCTGCCTACTGCTCCTCCATTTATTTTGTGTATGGTACAGTTAAAATATACAGATCATCATGTATTTATCTCTAGATATACTTATGCTCACAGCATGTCAAATGGTACCTTTTTGCCTGTCTATTAGAACATTATATGGATGCTTAAAATTACTGGAGTACTCTCATCTCAAATTCATCATTAAAGGGGACCTATTATGCTCATTTCCAGCTCCATCTTCCTGTACTACACTAGAGCTTTGGTGCACTGTAAGTACACTTTCTTCTGATTGGCTGCCCCTCACAAACAAAGTGGTAAAAGGCCACAGCTGGGTGCCTAAAGCCTTAGTTACACAGGCCTAGAGACCAGTCAATGACCCTTTGGCAATTGCCAGTTACTAGGGAAAAGTGTGTTTTCTGTGGCTGGTTGGCAAGTGGCTTTTGAAGGTTGCCAGCAGTTGCTAGTGTGGTCACAAAGAGGTATACAGTGCTGCATCAAAAACCACCTTGCGATTAATTTGGTTGCTAGCAGTTGCCCACAGTTTGCATGGAACATGCCAACTGAAAACACTCGCAAACTATTTGCCAAGCTGTAGTGTAACTGTGAAAAGTGACACGCAAACTAAAAATGGAGAACATTGTCCTTCAAAGCAAAAGTTGTATCACTTGAAATATGCTGGTTCCAGCACTAAGGTACAATTTTTACTTTGAAGACAGACATTCTCTATTTCTAGTTTGGAGCACTTTTTTGAGTTTCACTACAGCCTGGAGAATAAAACGGCAAGTGTTTGGAGACAGGTAACCATGGCAATCTGCTTGTGACCAAAGCAATCGTAAGGAGGTTCTTGGTGCAGAACCCTCTTTGCGACCGATTTCACCCACTGTCAGCCAGCAACCTGCATCTTTTCCCTAGCGACTGGAGGTTCCCAAGGGTTTCACTGACTGGTCTCTAAGCCTGTGTGACTGAAGCCTAAGATGGCCATAAAGATATCCTCTCTCAATGACATCACTAAAAACCAACCTGAAACAGTCTGAAGCCTGACCTTTTTACTTGCACAAACACTGACCTCATTAGCTGAAACTATGGCCATGTTTAAAATGAGCATCCACCATTGTCACAGCATATATATGACAGGAAAAAAGGAACAGCATCATAGATCACTTTTAACCTCAAAACTTTAAACAAATGTTTAAAAAATAAGGTGGGAAACAGGTGTATATTTAGCAAGAACTTTCTACACATTTAATTACAATCCACAACAAAAGATGATGGGTGACTGCGTGATGGTGGGTGCAGGTGGTGGTCAGGAGATGAGTTCTGTAAAGAGAGACTGATTGGCAAAGTCAGCTGGCCTTTCCTGGACGTGAGGCAGTGTTGGACTGCCGCTAGGGCCCAAACGAGGGATGCTAGCACTCAGGAAATAGAAAGGCACATGGGTAATTCTTCCACTGGACCAGCACTGAGAACGAAGAGAGAAAACATCAAGTTAAAGATACCTCGACTCAGATAAGCAGCACAAAATGAATTTAGTCTCCACAGCAGCGAAGAAAAAGAAAAAAAAGTAAGGCATTTGTACATTAAGACACTTTAAAACCTGTTTTTGAGGAAATGAACTTTGATGCTTTGACTTTCAGGGACCTGCATATTTCCTATTGCTGACACGATTAAGGCATTATAAAGGCGTTTAAAAATAGGGGGGATTTATCATTGTAAGACTGACCACAGTCAGCAAAGCTCCATGCCGGAAATTTGGGTGGAACTGCATCAGTCTTGGTTCTGCTCCTGGCTCTCCTTGAACAAAACCACTAAACAGAAAAACACATTAAGCACATGCAGTCAGAAACTACAGGAGTGTCACAGAGAAACACATTAGTCGTGAGCTGTACTAAAGCTACACAAGTATGACAAGGATAAATGTACAAACCATGGCAAAAGCTCAAAGATGGGGCTAGCTCTTGTCTTGAACACAGCAATGATTGCAGCCCGGTGTGCTGCCTGTCGATCACCTGAGAGAAAAAAATAAGGCTTAGATGAGTTATTCAAACTTAAATACTGACAAGATTCGTGAGGATGAACAGAAGAGAAGTGATACCTTTAAGAAGCACTGCAAGCCTCTCTCCTCTTGGATCCCAAGCTAGGGACTGGATCTCTCCACCAACACTGGCAAACAAATTAGACATGAGGTGACTAACATTAAACTTCTGGGGTCACTTTCCAGGAAAAATATTCAGATACTGTAGTTAAGTAAAAAGCAATACCACATAAAAAAAACAAAACAAACAATACTATCGCAGCTTAACCTAATGTCTCTGTATACCAGACAGTTGCAGAGGATGACCAGCTCCACCTTAAATGATGACTCCCACCCCTTATGTGGGGATTTTCAGCTTCTTCCCTCTGGACAGAGGTTTGCAGTCCTTAAATGTTGTTATTGTTCATCTGAATAAGCTATAGCAAATTGTACACATATCTGCAGAAGTACCATAATATGGGCATAAACCACAAGTACCTAAAAATTGTACTTGAGCACAGAGCAAAAGGCAGTAAATGAGCATTATTTGTAATTTAAAATTAAAATGGAAGTGTTACGTTAAGATTCTGAGCTCATTTTCCTGCTGGATCTTCCTGCCTGCTAATTTGCACTGATGCAAAGGCTAGAATACATTTTTAAGATGATCCAAACTGTCATTTATTTTGGGTCTTTCTAAAAGATGAATGTACTCATTTTCATGTAGTTAGGCTTCAAGATGGCCAATTAGCCACTTATTAAAGAGTTCTTACATGATGTCGCCATCTGGTGTGTTAAAAGTCGTCTCTGATAGGTCAGCCACCACAGCTGCTGCATGCGGCCCTTTTGATGTGCCTGAAGGTACACCTGCTGAATAACAATAAGATTTTTTTTTTTACTCTTTAACAAATAAAATTATCTGTAAAATTCCAAAAGTTATCAAAAGTCTGCCATTACTGTCAAAGAAAATGATTCAAGCTGCAAAATTCAATTCAATTTTATTTATATAGCAAATCACAACAACAGTCGCCTCAAGGCGCTTTATATTGTAAGGTAAAGACCCTACAATAATGCAGAAAAACCCCAACAATCAGACAATCCCCTATGAGCAAGCACTTGGCGACAGTGGGAAGGAAAAACTCCCTTTTAACAGGAAGAAACCTCCGGCAGAACCAGGCTCTGGGAGGGGCAGCCATCTGCCGTGACCGGTTGGGGGTGAGGGGAGGAAGACAGGACAAAAGACACACTATGAAAGAGGGACAAAGATTCTGCCGGAATCTCGGTTTCTTTGGAGAGATAAATCAATAATCTACTGTACGTATACTTTTTGTAAAGACTCAGAAAGGTAACCTGGTGTGTTACTGAAGGTCAGAGCATAGATGACCGTCTCGCCCTCCACAGTGAAGAGAAGTCGACTCCCATCTGGACTCCAACAGCCAGACTAACCAAAACAAACAATAATTACTATAAAAAACATGGTATTAAAGAAATTTGTTACCTATTTGAACGTCAAGTTTTCACCTGGCAGCGCCCCTTTATACACGGCCAGCGCTCACAGGTCCACGTCCTGGTCTCCCAAACCCTGAGGAAAGATATTTTTAAAGCTTTTGTCCACTTATAATCTTATATTAACACCTGCTAAACTCCAGCCTATACTGCTAATCCCCCACATGTTCATAAATATTCATTAAGGAAGAGCAGGCCTCTATTATAGCACAGCAGGTCCACATTAATCTGACAGATTTTTTACTTGAAATGTGCTACAGCAGCTCTGAGTCAATGAATGAAAGGAAGATGTGTGAAACTTCTGATCTCTCAAGTTTTGTTTCACACCTGAACAGGGCTGAAGGTGTAGAAGCCAGGACGTGGCTGCCATCAGGAGACCAGGACAGGAATGTAACCCCACCTCCACCAACACGTTGAAGTGGTACGCAGTTTTCCGCAGCCACATCCCACACCTGAAAGATGCATTTCAGGTGAATTTCAGTCACTTTGTGAATCACTCTCTGCAACATGAATCCAGTTTAAAGATGAAGCGGCTGCCTCGTTACCATCATTGCTGTGTCCATGGGTGAGGCAGACGCAAGGAGAGATCCGCTGGGAGACCAGGCAATGGAAGTGACAGGAGAGTGACCGGGATGAGACAAAACTTGAGCACAACCAGCTGAAGGCCTGAACGAATTAGAGAACAAATACAGCTCAGGTAAAGAAACAGTGAAGGTGCTTAATTCAAGGTACAAATTAAAACTTTGAAAGAACTTCTGCACTGTCACAACAATGCCACTTTTGGTTTTATAAGTGGCTTCCAACAGCGGCAATAAAAAAAATAGCTAATAACTACCAAAAAATTCAACACTTTTCTTAATGAAATGTAAAACCTTTAATTACTTTTTTGGCCTTTTTGAGAGAGCTGAATTTAATCTTTCATACAAGGCCTGAGTTTACATACCTGGTTGACAGTGAGCAAGGGTCCACATGCCAAACCAGTAAACAGTTTTGACACCCAACTGCGAGGGCAGACGCACACAGCGGCTTCCACTGCACTACTGCAACATTCCTCTGTAGACGGTGCTTCAGTGTGGGAGTTGTGGCACTGAGGGAGAACAAAAGGAGACAAAGCAATGAGAATACTCTCACAGAATGACTCAGAGATCAAATGGGACACGGCTCGATGAGGCTGACACACAGTAAGATTTCATTTTTCCTCGTAGAGCTTGGATTGACAAATATTTTCACTATTGTATTTGTGTGTGTTTTTCTTTTTATTTATTTCAGATTTGGATTAAAAGTTACTGACATTATGCATTAATGCATTAAAAGACTGTGTTTCTCTCTGGTCTCCAATAAAATAATGTAAAGCAACTTGCAAAAAAAGCAGGAGCATTTTGGTACCAGCATGCCTTCCTCAGATTTTAGTTTCAGTACCTTTTGGGGTTGTAGATCTTGATGGAGTCATCTAGCAGGGCTACAGCAAATTTACCTGTATGTGGATGCCAGGCAAAGCCTCGCACCACACAGTCCGACCTGGTAATGCAGGAAGGATTAAAGCAAAGAAAAGTGAAAGTCAGAATTTAAAATAACACTTTTAGGGAAAAAAATATTGAAAATATTTTGCAGAACTACACATTTACCATAATTTTCACTATCCATCAATCTAATGATAGATTAACAAATTTGTTATCAAATATCTTATAGTTTCATTTTCTGTTCATTAAGAAGGTGATCAGTCAATTAGCTCTTGTAGCTTTACATTTGTTCTAATAATATTAAAACTGTCAACACTTTAACAATCATTTCTCTCAATGTTTTTTTTTCCATTATAAATATATTTTTAACAATTTATACTTTGAGAGAAAAATTAACCTACAGTTCACCAAATTGGTGCTTACCAGTTCAGCACTTGTGAAAATTCAGCGATCATGTCCTCACTGCTCAACTATTAAAAAATTAATAACAAAAACATAATGTAAATCTGAACACAGCAAGCATCAGATAATCAAGTGGAACATAATTAACCAGCAGACAAAACTTACTGTAAGGTGAGGAAACAGGGAGCCGTGAAAAGAAGAGACCCATCGGAGCAACGCCAGGATACAACCAGAACTCATCGACAACCATTTAGGCACTGCAAGATTGCAGATAACAGGAGAGTCACTGTGTTTGCACATTACTGTCTCCTGATGCACATGATCAGGAATATATGTACTAAAACAAAACATGAGATTTTGGTGCATCACTTACCCTCTGCGTGTGAGTTGGTAATTTCATTGAGTAACCCTGTCAAACCACCATCCCGCCTGGAACAGACAGAGAAGATCAATACATTTTATTTGTCTGTGATACACTCTGTACAATGTGATAACATTTCTTGTAAATTATTACTGAAACACTTTTACCAGCTGCTGTGTGTTATGAAAGTATGAAGTAAGAAATAAGGTCCAACTTTTTGGGCACATTGAGATGATTTGCATGACTATGAGGTGCAGCTGTAGCCTTCTGTTTTCGCTGTAGAGATGTCCTGTTTACTAATTCATAGCTGTTTTGTAACTGACTGACAGCACATTCACACATTTCTGTGTTTGCTAAAGGGTAAACATAACCAATTACTCTGAAAACACACAGTGACTAAATGCTACTGAATTAATTTGGTTGACACTTTTGTCCAGAGCAACTTAATTGAACAGCTGTGAAAATAAATCCTTCCTCTGCCCTTGAAGCTGGAAGATTTAAAACATCCAGAAAGATGACAGGCTGTGTGGATTATGTGAATTAGGAGAGGTGAAGAATGAATTACACTTTCTTTATTATTGCCCATCAAAAATATCTTTATTTAATGAGATGTCTGTTAACAATCCTGAAATGTTTTGGTGCACCAATAACGAAAGAAGTATACATATTGTGTAATACACATGTTTGTATGGCCCCCACATGCTTGTATGCATGTCTGACAACGTTGGGGCATGCTCCTATTGAGACGACGGAAGGTGTCCTGGGGGATCTCCTCCCAGATCTGTAAAAGGACATCACTGAGCTCCTGGACAGTCTGAGGTGTAACCTGGTGGCATCGTATGGACCAAAACATAATGTCCCAGAGGTGTTCTATTGGATTTAGGTGAGGCGAGTGTGGGGGCCAATCAATGGTATCAATTCCTTCATCCTCCATGAACTGCCTTCATACTCTCACCACATGAGGCCGGGCATTGCTGGGCACCAGGAGGAACCCAGGACCCAGTGCACCAGCGAAGAGTCTGACAATGGATCGAAAGATTTCATGCCAATACCTAATGGCTGTCAGGGTGCTGTCGTCTAGCCTGTAAAGGTCTATGCATGCCTCCATGAATATGTCTCCCCAGACCATCACTGACCCACCACCAAACCGGTCATACTGAACAATGTTACAGGCAGCACAATGTTCTCCAAGGCTTCTCCAGACCCTTTCACGTCTTTCACATGTGCTCAGGTTGAACCTGCTCTCATCTGTGAAAAGCAAATTCTGGTATTCTATTGCCAATCGTGAGCACAGGGCCAACTAGAGGACATCGGGCCCTCAAGCCACCCTCATGAAGTCTGTTTCTGATTGTTTGGTCAGAGACATTCACACCAGTGGGCTGCTGGAGGTCATTTTGTAGCTCTGGCAGTGCTCATCCTGTTCCTCCTTGCACAAAGGACCAGATACAGGTCCTCCTGATGGGTTAAGGACCTTCTATAGCCTTGTCCAGCTCTCCTAGAGTAACTGCCTATCTCCGGGAATCTCTTCCATGCTCTTGAGACTGTGCTGGGAGACACAGCAAACCTTCTGGTAAAGGCATCTATTAATGTGCCATCCTGGAGGAGTTGGGCTACCTGTGCAACCTCTGTAGGGTCCAGGTATGGCTTCATGCTACCAGCAGTGACACTGACCCTAGCCAAATGCAAAACTAGTGAAAGAACAGCCAGAAAAGATAAGGAAATGTCAGTGTCCTCCACCTGTGAAACCATTCCTGTTTTTTGGGGGTTGTCTCTTTGTTGCCCCTCTAGTGCACCTGTTGTTTATTTCATTAACACCAAAGCAGCTGAAACTGATTAACAACCCCCTCTGCTACTTAACTGACCAGATCAATATTCCAGAAGTTTAACTGATTTGATGCTACACTCTGATTTAAAAAAGTGTTCTTTTAATTTTTTTGAGCAGTGTATATTTAGAGGCTAACGTTTTCATTTTTAATGAGCTGTTCAGCAATATACTGAGTGGTGTCTATTATTTTGCCCAACCCGTTGATATCTGTGAGCGTATGCTAAAAAACAAGCAAACAGTTTAATTTAATGCAGTTCAGCAGGGCTACAAAGGCAACACCTTCGGAGAAACACTTTCAACATCATCTGAAAAGCACAACCTTCATGAAGGTGCAATTTATTGCACGGCTGTAAGATTATATTAGTTTAACATAGGTGTACTTAAACAGCTGGCAACTGAGTGTATATATTGTGTTGCTGTACGCTTTCATCATCACAACTCGCCTATGTGTTGTTTATGTGACGTACCATGCTGCTGCACTCCTCATCCACAGTGTTTCAGAGTGGTCCAGGAAAGCTGCCTTGCTGCTGCTTTCTGTGCGACTGTGAAGCTTCAGAGACTCTCGGGGAAAAGACAGACTAGGAGGACTAAAGTCCTGCAGAAAATACATACAACATAATGAACCTTTATTAAGCACTGGGAAGATGCATTTACTTCAGATTATTTTCAGGGGTTTTTGGCAACAAGATCACAAAAAATTACAAGTGAGGCACTAGCATATTGTCTGAATATCAGTATTGGCCAATATAACCCTTCTTGATTGATATTAAAGCAAATGAGAGGACATATACCAATGACAGTGGCCACTGTGTATTGGTTGTGTCACATCACTTTTGCACTGATTAAATTTAGTTAAATTATTTTTTATGATTAACTAGAGAGAGATGTACTACAAGGCGAGGTTAATGGGTTAGCAAGATAAGTTGGGCCTAAAGGCAGGTTTTTAACATCATGGCCACATCACTATGGAAACTGAAACTATATGGACATCATTATTGGGCCACACCTCTTAATCTTTGAATTCAGGTATTTTCAGTCCCATAGGCACATGTATAAATTCAAGCACCCAGTCATTGCAGTTTGCCTTTACAAACATTTATGGAAGTGAAAGCTTTTAGGAATCAAAGAGGAAGACCATGTAAAGTTACAGAGCAGGGGTCACATAGTGCCGAAAAGTTGCCAACGCTCTGTTGCCTCAATATCTACAGAGTTCCAAACTTCCTCTGGCATTAACATGAGCCCAGTACTTTTGTCCATATAGTGTTACTATATATAGTGTTACTATATGGTCTGCAGCAGAAAACCTGGAAGATAGTACACCCCTGTGGCACAAAAAGAGAAAAAAAAAACCAAAACAACAAAGACACAATTAACCCAAACACAAAGAACTACAAGCATGAGCTAAATTTTTGTTACACAAAAGGGACCAGCACTGAATTTTAGGGGACAATAATTCTTCTTCTTCTTCAGGCTGCTACCTTTAGGAGTCACCACAGCTGATCATCTCCCTCCATCTCACCCTATCTCTACAATCCTCCTCTGTCACACCACACTCTGCATGTTCTCCTTCACTACATCCATGATTCTGCTCTGTGGTCTTCCTCTTTTCCTCCTGCATGGCACCTCCATATTCAACATCCTTTGTCCAATATATCCACTATCCCTCCCCTGCACATGTCCGAACCATCTCAACCTGGCCTCTCTAACTTTGTCTCGAAATCACTTTACCTGAGCTGTCCCTCTAATCCTGTCCATCCTTGTCACTCCCAATGGAAAGCCTAGCATCTTGTCATCTTGGTTCTGCTGGAGGTTTCTTCCTGTTTAAAGGGCGTTTTTCCTTCCCACTGTCGCCAAGTCTTTGATCATAGGGGGTCGTCTGATTGTTGAAGTTTTTCTCTGTATTATTGTAAGGTCTTTACCTTACAATATAACGCGCCTTGAGGCGACTGTTGTTGTGATTTGGTGCTATATAAATAAAACTGAACTGAATTCAACTCCGCCACCTTCAGCTCCACCTCCCG
>VUQS01009447.1:53194-64848 GCA_015108495.1 Heterochromis multidens
ACCTTCAGCTCCACCTCCCGTCTTTTTGTCAGTGCCACCATCTTCAAATCATACATCATAGCAGGTCTCATTACCATCTCGCTGCTATCCTTGGCACACATATCACCCCTGACGCTCATCTCCACCCACTCCACCCTGCTTGCACTCTCTTCTTCACCTCTCTTGGGCAAAGTGCATTCCTTTGCCAGGTACTGAAACTTGTCCACTTTCACTACCTCTACTTCCTTGCAGCTTCAGGGGGCAACAATACTAAGTTTTATTATAATTAACTAAACTAAATTAAACTAAAAACTACTTTGGGGGGAGAAAAAGACTTATATGTATATGTATACTGAATACTGCGACGTTAACACCGAGACTTACAAGGAGTCACTGTCTTGAACTTCTTAAATCTTGCCCCTCAAAAATTAAATACTAAAAATCTAACAGTCTTTGAAACATTTACCATTAACCGAAAGGCGCAAATCCAACCTTAAAACTAACAAACTAAACTGGATTGAAAACAAAAACACAATAAATAAACCATTACATGACTGTGTGTGTTAGCAAAGACTGATAAGTCTGTAGGTTTGAGTCGGACCTGCTTCAGCTGCTCTTCAGTGCTGCTCCCTGACAGCAGCTCGTTGTTGGACTCGCACATAGTGGTCTGTCCGGAGGGCAGCGGAGGGGGGAACAGAGCCAGAGAGCACATCTTCTACACGGAGAAACCCTTCCACTGGACCCTGCAAACACACCGTGGGTCCGTCAGGTAAAATCAGTAGTGGATGTGGTAGCTTGTAGAGCGTGGGAAGCTAGCTAACACTATTAGTTGAAGTAAATTAACTGCTTTGTGGTCTTTTACTGCTTTGGCAAGAGCCTCTCTTATATTTGGTGGTCCTTACCTTGTAGTGTATCCTGTATAGTGCTGTAAATTATCATTCGTTGTTTCACAAAACAAAGTAAAAGCGCATGCTAGTTTGTTGTGACACTCTACTTCAAGTCAGTCCCGCCGTGTGAGCTACGGCAACACGGAGGGACAAACAGTGCAGTTCTTTCCTGCAGCGCACAAACTGGAAAGAATGTCGCGCTGCCCTCTTCAGGACAGAAGGCGACACTGCACCCACAATTTGTTTAGATCAGGGATGTCAAACTCACTTTAGTCAAGCTTAATTTGATCTAATTCAAAATACGGTATATAAAACAATCTGTATATAAAGACGTGTATTTTCAAGACGTTCACCTGAGCCATGGAGCCTGAAGAAAGATTCAAAAAACAAAAACAAACATAAGCCCAAGTTAAAGACACCCCGGACTCCACTCCACTCACCATAAAAAAAAAAAAATTGCCAGACAACAGAAGGTATTACTTCTTGCTAAATTATTTTTCTAATTTAATGAATAATTCAATTACAAAACATATAAACAGCCCAAGGTTGTTTAAGCAAAGTACATTTCAACAATATCGCCCTGTTTTTCTACATTTCTTGAGTCTACTGCAATTGCATGTACATTGCAATTTAAAGATCACAATGAAAAGACACAAAGCCTTCAGCAGAGTCTTTATAATTCAAACAACTTGTCTTAATCTGGAAAAAAACTTTTAATTTTCCAGACATTTTTACTCCTGTGTAATATTGACAGAATTACAAAATGAATTATAATGCATTTAATGAAACACTGGCGTAATTAATTAATGTTAACACTTCGCGGAGCCATTCAGTGGGCCGAATTACACCCTTTGGCGGACCGGTACTGGCTCTAGGGTCGTATGTTTGACAGCTCTGGAGATAGTTGAAATACAGAAATCATTGTATTTTACATCTGGATGATGAGTTGTTCTCATCATCCAGATGTAAACCAAAAGAAACTATTAATGAATCAGGGAGGGCAGGGCGCACGGTCAGGGGCAGTCCAGCATCCCTGGAGCCGGTGGGGATCCAGTGTCTTGCTCAAAGACACATCAGCAGCAGCACCCTGGCTGGATGCTGCTCATCCAGGACCTTCTGGTTCAAACTCAAGCACAGAATTCAGTGAATGGCATGCGTGCATAATTACACATTTTTGAAAACGATAGATAAAAACTGCGCCTAGTTACGCTGGTGTCTATGTGCTTGCAGAGGGAGGATGTGGCAGCGCCCCCTTGCGGCATAACCCGCATTTCCGTGACGTCAATTCAGCACTGGGAAGGAGACAGCTCCCTCCCCCCCAAAAACCCAGCGCGCCTCACGTTGCATGGGTCCCCGGTTATTGATAACACAATTTACCCGCTGGGATCCATCCCAGTAACGTGAAACTCGTGGATATCGGCGCTGGAAATACTAGAGACACCCCGGACCGAATAAAAAAACAAAAACAACGATCTGCTCATTATCGCCGGCAAATAGAAAGCCGAGCCCACCCCTTCACTTGACAACGCGACATCAACCAGGCAGAAAGGTATGGGAATGTCATACTATCCGGTTAAATGCTGATTAAATGAGAAATCAGGTACGTTTAGGTAGGAATCCGTTGCTTGGTGGGGTAGCGTTCATGCCGCTCACACTGCACCACTGAAGTGATGCTGCCAAGAAGCGAATCATCGTCGATGAATGCTACAAAATCATATTTGTGCAAAAAGAAAGCTCACAATACGAAATACTCGCGTTGGTACCAGCGCTGAGTAAATGTACATGTACTGCGGCAGTTTCACTTGGCATGGAGCATAGTAGGCTTGCTATTCATGCACGTCGGCTATGATGCTGCTGAGTGTCATCATCACATCCTTGGTTATTTAAAGATTGATCTTCCTGCGTGTGTGTGTGGTGTGTGTGTGTGTGTGTGTGTGTGCACTACTCCTTCGCATAGGCCTGGTGGTTGTTTATTGCCCGTCTTTTACGCTCTCATTTCGCCCAGCCGCCGTGGCTCTTCTTGTGCAGTGGTGCAGTACAAGACACGGAGCTGGTGTAGGATATATGAATTGGGTACATGTGGTCCCTCTCTCGCTCCCTCTCTCTCCCTCTTTCGCTCTCTAACACACACATGCATGCACGCACAGACGTACGTACACATGCACACGCGGAGGTGGTTATGCAATTTGTCATATTCTTCATCACACACAATGATCTTCTTCACTTGGCAAATGATGGGCAGCATACACCAGCTGCTTTGCTCGCATCTTGTCAGACACTTGTGCTGCTCAGAGGGACAGTTAAAGCACAGGTGACAGTCATGGCTGTGGACTGTACAACCGCCTGTGGTCGATTCATTCATAAAGCCAGTTTCCACTCTGGGTGATGGCTCCACTGGGCCTGCTGGTTTTCCCATTCACAGACACAGAGATGAGGCTGTACTTCATGATTCAGACAGAATTTGGTTGTGGAACTGGAGTGGCTGTGGATAGACTGGGAGACTGGCTCGCTGCCCAACTCACAACACGACTCCCTCTGTTTTGGTGTTTTGCATCGCTTTAATGGAAGCAGGGTGCCAAAGTAGCCATTATTTCAGCACTGGACAGCTCCAAAATGCCAATTTATGTTTAAAGTGTGGAGGCGTCCAGTGCTGAAATTAACCTATACATCTGTAATCATTCTAATTGACTTCTTATCATAAATCTTCTCCTTCAGGCTTTCTTCTCATCTGTCCATCCTGCATCCACCCTGACCTGCTGTGTTGGGGAAACCCCTGATGAGTGGGACCTGTATCCATGAGCCCCGTGCCCCTTCCCCCTCCCTGTCAGGCTTCAGTACCCCCATCTCAGAACCCCCCTATCGAAGACTCGATGGAGACACCCCTGCCTGCACCCCCGAAACTGACCTGACCCCCACACAGTGTGTCCTTCGTAACGTATTGTCCATTGACACCGGAGGACAGGGGGTGCCCGGTGGCAGCAGCCCCACTCCCAGTGATGGACCCTCAGCCCACTTTGACAACAGCGTGCTAAAACTACATGAACATGAGGCCTGCCAGTGTGGCGGCGGGGCCGAGGCGGGCCACAGTCCGGAGGCTGGTGCTGTACGGAGCCAGTCAGAGAATATTCGCCTACAATCAGGAAGTGGAGGTTTTTTGGAGGGACTGTTTGGCTGCCTGAAACCAGTCTGGACCATGATTGGAAAGGCCTACTCCACTGAACACAAACATAATCAAGAAGGTATGTGCAGATAATGCTCCACCTCTATGCTATCTTACCTTCAGCTGTGTATGGAAAACATGGAGATTCACCACAGAAAATGAATAGCTTAAGCTTCAACTTGACAGTGGTGGAAGAAATGAATGCTCTGATTTTAAACTCCTACCTCAGTAGTAGTAGCAGAGATGTTATTTGTATTCATTTTGCTTCTTTTCTTATATTTGTTTTCTTGTGAAATATTGGATAATTTGTGCTGGGTCTTAGTTATTTAAATGAAACACAATGAGCCAAACAGGTTGGTAATAGCTGGGTTACACTTAAACAGTACATTACATTTTATAGCCTTTTCATATGTTTTTATGTAAAGACCTAAAAAGTAACTGTGGATGTTGTTAGTTAAATCTAGTGATGGAAAAAATAAGATATTTAGCCCAGAAATGTAGTGGAGCGAAAGGGTAAAGTGGCAGAAAATAGAAATACTCAAGCATGAGTACCTCAAACTGTACTTAAGAAGAGCACTTGAGTAAATGTACTTTGGTATTTTGCAAAACTAGAAGTCCATTATTTCCTGCGCTCCCTGACTGCCACTTTGTCCTGCTGGCAGCACGACTGTGTGTTCGGGTTTGTCAGCCAGGCTCACCCACAGTCATCAGCTAAACTGAGATCTCACAGCTGGTCAGGTGGGAGCATCATGTGCATCGGGCTCCACTGCTGCTGCTGCTGCTGCTGCTCTCGAGAGATCTCAACACTTCAGTGGACCTCATGAAGAATTGATCCGGCTGTCTCTTTTATTCTGCCAGGCTCGTCCATCTTTAGTGACCATGCTTTCACAGTCGTTTAAGTAAAGTCAGCGTGACAGATGACAGGCAGATCAGACTGCAAGTGGATTGTTGTTTTCCCCTATTTTTCTCCTTATCTCTGGATACAAATGCAATAGTCTAGTGGATATGTTGTCAATATGCCACTTGTTTGACCATAGCAGGCACTTTGTATGATGTGATTGTGTCCTGCCAGCTCATTCTAATGTGTAGCATGGATCTACCATTGCTTTACAACCCCCCAACTCCTCTCTGTCCAAGCTGACAACAGTGCATATTGACAGTGGGTTGCTTTGCAGTGCATGATGGGTGTAAATTAAGTAATTACTCAGGTGGTAGGACTGAAATCATCTGCTGCAGTGTCCATGTTATTGTGTATAACTTTCTGCAGTTTCATGTTTACTCGTTGAGGTTCACATTGTTGACTTGTTGGTCTGAGTTTAGAGTCCTGGGAGGTTCCATTTGAGGAAATCTCTGACCTGCAGTGGGTGGGCAGCGGCGCACAGGGGGCCGTCTTCCTTGGCAAGTTCCACGGAGAAGAGGTGGCTGTGAAGAAAGTGCGGGACATCAAAGAGACCGAGATCAAACATCTCCGCAAACTCAAGCATCCCAACATTATTACTTTCAAGTGAGGAAACTACATCTGATTTTTTATGTATTTTTTTTACTAGGATGTATATCACCCAGTTATTTAACTCTGATTGCACTTCCCTTTCAGGGGTGTGTGCACCCAGGCTCCCTGTTACTGTATCTTGATGGAATATTGTGCTCAAGGGCAACTATATGAGGTGCTGAGGGCGGGCCGTAAAATCACACCTTCCCTCCTGGTTGACTGGTCCATGGGCATTGCAGGCGGCATGAACTACCTACACCTCCACAAAATCATCCACAGAGACCTCAAGTCCCCCAAGTAAGACTCAGCAGCACAGCCGGTGTAATGACAGTTTCATTCAACACTAGAGCTTAAATTGTTTATTACATAATCTCACCTTTCCAGCATGCTGATCACACATGATGACATGGTGAAGATCTCTGACTTCGGCACCTCAAAGGAGCTCAGTGACAAGAGCACCAAGATGTCATTTGCCGGCACTGTAGCCTGGATGGCTCCTGAAGTTATTCGGAATGAGCCGGTGTCAGAAAAGGTGGATATCTGGTAAGTCTGGTTAACATTCACATTTTTTTCCCAGGCTATAAAAAGTATTTTTTTCTTGATTCAGTGCATCAATTTAGCAATCTTTAATACACTGCTCTATACCAGCAAGCTATCTGCTGGTATTGTGAATTAATAGTCGAGAGATATCTGAAGCTTGTTTAAATTTCCTTGTTGTGATTTTTTATGCATGCATTTTCCTCTCCGATCTCTTTTCGTAACGATATTTTTACCTCAATGAAATTTCCTGAACAAATAAAGCTTAACTTCTCTTAAAGGTCTTTTGGAGTGGTGCTGTGGGAGATGCTTACAGGAGAGATCCCTTATAAAGATGTTGACTCATCTGCAATCATCTGGGGTGTGGGAAACAACAGCCTTCAGCTGCCCATACCGGAAAGCTGCCCAGATGGCTTCAAGATCCTCCTCAGACAGTGCTGGTGAGCAGCGTCTGGAAATGGGCAGTTGGAATGAGAAAAAAAAAAAATGAGCACAGCAGGGAGGAAAGGACAGATGAGCAGATGAGAGTAGTAGAGGCAAGGGTTTAAACTAGTTGCACAAGGAGCTGTAAGTCTGCGGTTTAAGGATTTTATTGATTTTACAGTGCATTGTAAATGTGCACAGCTGTGTTTTCCCATCTTGGATTTGCAGGAACTGTAAGCCCAGAAATAGACCTTCTTTCCGCCAGATCCTTCTTCATCTGGATATAGCATCAGCTGATGTACTGTCGACTCCTCAAGAAACATACTTCAAGTCTCAGGTATTGTTCAGATGAATGGAAGGACTTTAAAAAATGTAATTACATTTCAAGATACATATATATACAGAGGTGGGAGGACTTAAAGGAAAAACCAATATAAAGTTCCTTAGTAAGGTGGTGGGTCATTATATTCCACCAGAACAGCTTTAATGTGCTTTAACATTGATTCTCAGTTTAATTCAATTCAATTTTATTTATATAGTGCCGCTACACAACAACAATCTTCTCAAAGCACTTTATGTTGTAAGTTAAATATCCTACAATATTAGAAAAAAAAAAACACACCTCAACAACCACACAATCCCCTATGAGCAAGCACTTGGTGATGATGGGAAGGAAGAACTCCCTTTTGGCAGGAAGAGACCTCAGACAAAACCAGGCACAGGGAGGGGCAGCCATCAACCATGGCCAGTTTGTTGGGTGAAGGGAAAGAGAACAGAAAAAAGGAGAGCATGGAGAGACCAAAGACGAAACACAAACTATGGGAGAAAGTAGACAAAGGTTGATGACATGCAGTAGTAGACTATAAACACACCATGAGTGAAATGAGAAATGCTCAGTGCATTATGGAAGTCCCCCAGCAGCCTGAGCCTATAGTGGTGTTAACTAAGGGAATTGTTCAGGGTCATCTGATCCAGTCTTAACTATAAGCTTTATCAAAAAAGAAAGTTTTTTAATCCTTTTAAAGGCAGAGAGTGTCTTTCTCCAAGTCTCAAACCATTTAGTCACCCCTCATTCCCTGTGGATGGGGGGCATTGTTATGCTGGAAGAGATAATTTCTGTCAGGATATAAACGTTTCATAACAGAGTCACCAGATCCCTTCTGTGTAGCCATCAAGGGTTCAGATTTTTTCCTTAATTTGTCACCGGTCTGTATAGATGTACACAAAGGGACACAAATACACGTGCTTGCAAAGTAATCAGACATTAAATGTACAAAAGAGAGCTGATTTTTGAAGTCACCTCTGACTAGACAGAGCTGGTTAACAGAAATGTGCTCTCACCAGGCTGAATGGAGAGAAGAGGTGAAGCAGCACTTTGAGAAGATTAAATCTGATGGCACTTGTCTCCACCGACTCGATGAGGAACTGATCAACCGACGCAGAGAGGAGCTCAGGTTTGCTTTTTATTGTTAATATTGTTTCGTGCAAACTCAAGGCTTTACATTATTAGCAGGCAAGAGATACTGGTAATATTACTATGTTAGCTGACATGCATGAGGCCACTTTCCCTCTGTCCTATTTCTTGCTGTCACTCCTTAGTCTGCCCCTGTGGATGAAATAAGTGCCTGCATGCGCGTCCATTGTAGAGGATTTAGATTCTCTCATGCGGATGCACAATGACATCAGCAGCTTCTTTTCTTCTCAGGCATGCTTTGGACATTCGTGAACATTATGAGAGAAAACTGGAGAGGGCTAACAACCTTTATATGGAGCTCAGTGCTGTCATGCTGCAGCTGGAGCTGAAAGAAAAAGAGTTGCAGAGGTACATATAAATCCATGAAAACACGGTATATGTTTGTGAAATGCAAGCACTCTTTGCAAATTAATAAGCCTTGGTGCATTTACACTTTGGTGATTTTCTTTCTAGGAGAGAACAGTCTTTGGATAAGAAGTATCCAGGTTTGTTCAAGCACCATAGCTCCAGACAGAGCAGCTCCTCAAACTCCATGGACAAACTCATCAAGAAGAGAAACGTCCCACAAAAACTTCCCTCGGGAAAGAGGTGTGAGATTTCATTTCATTGGGTAAAACTGGAATGAATGAGTGAATATTCATCAGGCTTGTGGATTGTAGTTGTTGACTAATCCTTTCCACTCTTTCAGGCCAGACATTCTGAAGTCTGAGGTAATCATTCCCAAAATGGACTCCTCCGTAATGCAAGTCACTATTCCAGCCTGCCCTAACAGGGGCTCCACTTCTCCCAGCCGGTCTCGGAGGGTAAAGACCCGCCATCGTAAGCCCGGTAAGGGCAGCAGTGGGGACCTGGCTGGACTTAAAGCCAATCAGTCCTCCCCTAACAGGGACACAACTGCCCAAGTTAACAGTTCTACCACTAACACCTCCAAGCAGCTCCTGGAGCCTTCTGCAGCCCTGCGGGGCCTCAATCACGAGCAGCAGCAGAGGCAGCTATCCTCCTCCAGCCCTGACCTCATCTGCACGACACTAGAGGCAGACAGCCAGGGAAAAGGGGAGCCCTCTGTGGGTGGGCTGGAGAGAGGGGGGAGTCTTAGTGCCTCTGCTGGTTTAGGGGGGTCAGAGGGAGGGGCAGCTGGTCTGGACGATCTCACAGAAACCCCCCCACGCAGTGACACTCCCAGTGAGGATGCCGCATCGTTCCCGTTCTCCAGCAGCCCAGACTCACCATGTGGGAGGGGGGCGGCAGCAGGACGGGGATCTCTGGGATCTCCACGCCTTCCTCATGACGGGGAAGATAAAGAGGAGGGAGCAGGTGCTGTGAGGCTGCCCCGGGGAGCATCAGGAGGAATCGGGAGTCAGCACCTCACACCTTCAGCCATTCTGTACAGGGCAGCTATCACACGCAAACAGGTACAGTGCAGGATACCTCTTCATATTCCTCACTATCCCTCTGGTGATCATTTTCACTTGTGCATTTTTCATGTTTCTGACTACAGAGGCGTGGAGTGTCATCAGAAGAGGAGGAGGGTGAAGTTGACAGTGAGGTTGAGTTACCACGGAGACGGTGAGAAACTGTCCTTCATTACTTGAAAATTCCCTCAAGCCATCTTCTCTCTTTGATAAGTTGCCGTTTTATTCAGAGAGCAAATTTGTGTCATTCTTTACCATAATCAGATTCTTTTTAAAATTTTTTCTTTCTTCTTAATCTCTCCAGACGCCCGACCAGCATTACCAAGTGTCAGTCGGTGTCTACATTCAGTTCAGAAAATCTGTCTGTATCGGACGGTGAGGAGGGCCACACAACTGACCACTCTCACAGCGGTACTCCTGATGTCGTCAGCACTAACACCGACGACAGGTTGGATGACCGCAGCGACGACCTCCTCTCTCAGGGGTCGGAGATCCCCGTGGACAACACCGACCCTGCCCAAGCTTCCGATGGCCTGTCTGAAAGAGACGGAGCTCTGGGCCAGGCCAAAGCTCAGCTGGATGCCGGGCAGAATCCTAATGAGGTAAAAAAAAAAAACTGCACAGAGGATCGCATGTGTCAGCTTGGGTCAACCCTTTAGACCAGTGTAGCTAGTGGTGAAAAGTACAACTCAAAACCTGTACTTAAGTACAATTTTGAGGTACTTGACTATATCCATTTTACTTTATTTCATGTTATATTACCCTAATATATTTCACAGGGTTATATTTTACTTTTTGCAAGATACAGACTGTCAAAAAAAAAGTTTGACTGAAGGTGAGGGGAAAAGGGAACTAAAACAGCTTCTTTCAGTCAATTCATGAACTGAGGGCTTGCACCCGGGTTCAATATATGGTAAAAAACAAAGGATTATTTTGAACTGTGAGTCATGCAAAGCTACTCTAATAGAGACAAGAGCCAGAAATGAGCATTATAGATTCCCTTTAATTATTTTATGAACCTTCAGTTTAATCTGGTGACCCTGAGGATGGAGCCTGACCCTCATGTTGAAAACAAATGGACAAAACTGTCAGATTGTATCTGAAGAAGAGAAACTCTCTCCACTTTAACCGGCTACAGCAATATTTATTTGCAGAATAACTATTTGCTATCTTCCCATGTAATGTAGTTATTTTTACTTTTGACCACTGATGATTTTATTTAAAGTTGCAGTTGAATACCCCCCAGCCTTCCTCCCTGATGCAACAATTGGATGTATTTTAAAACACCTGCTTGTATTAGTGGAAATGAAGTCTTGGAGCTCTCTGTCAAGTGAATGTGAAAGATTTTCTCTTGTTTTACTTTCATTTCATTCTTCTTGGACTTGTTTGCCTCTTTTCATTTGTCTGCTAGATATTTTGTGCTTGTTCAGATTGTTCCAGTGTCCAACATTTCAAATACCAGGGTAAAAAGTGCCAACCTCTTTCTCCTTTTGTTCTTCAATCAAGCCTTCATTTTCCAAGGAAATTTCACACCCAGTGGCAGGCAGAATTGCACAGTGAAAGCAAGGCAACCAATCTTATCACTGATGGCATCATTAGTCTATTGCCACAAAAAGTGCAATCGACTTTTTCTTCATAATGATTAAAGTTAAATAAAAAAAACTGTCTAACTCCAGGGTCTCCCACCACTGCTAAAATTATGCTACATAATCCCAATTCCCACCCTTTATTTCACACCTCTCTTTTTGGAGTGTAGAGGCTGGAATTGGGTTTAGGCTCATGTCTGTTGCTGGTCATGTATCACACCATTTTCTTCTTCCTGCTCTCTTTTTAGAGTCGAGCCTTGTGTGATGATTCTGACTGCGACAGCGCTGAGCTGGATCAGTCAGGTAGTGGCGAGCTCAGCCGTCCTCCCAGTGCTGGAGCATGGGTGCCGCCATCTCAATCTTATCAGGGGTCTCCACAGGCTCCCCATACAGGACCTCCATAGATCACTGGACACTAGGAAAGATCCAGCTACTCTACAGTGAGCAATCATCACAGGCGTACACCGGTCTGTCAGTGCAGTACATTACTGTTGTCATGAGGGATCACACCTACTACACCACTCAGACTATGACAAGTTGACTTATGGTGTCTCATAAGTTTGTTGGCTGGCAAACCTGCACCAGATGACATAGGACATTTGTCATAACCTGACATCAGATATTTTGGCAGCTTGTGACATCAGATAAATGTCATTTAAGTTCAGTAGGGTTTGATTTTTTTTTTTTTTTTTTAGGCAGGATAGTTC
>VUQS01009452.1:11648-23466 GCA_015108495.1 Heterochromis multidens
GTGGTCTGATCATTCTTAAAATTACACAGTTGGGTACACACATGCAGGCTGGCCTCGCATCTTTCGCTTTATATCTCACACACGCTCAGAGTTTAGCGCCACTGTGTCTATGCGTGAGACAGTTCTGACATTTGGCTTAATGAGTTTTGCTGTTGTAACTGTGAACTTTGACCTCCGTTTGGCTGAGGCCATTAATAGATGAGCCGGCACAGCTCAGGAGTGGTTATCACTTTCAGCTGAAGTCATCAGAAAGACCAGCCGAGAGACATCATCTCCCCAGCGAGTCCTGGGTCTACCCGAGGCTCTCCTCCGAGCTACACATGCCTGAAACACCTCACTTAGCAGGCATCCAGGAGCCAACCTAGCTTGACGCCTGAACCACCTCAACTGGTTCTATTCAATGTAAAGGAGCTGTGTTTCTTCTGAATGACTGGGCTTCTCATCCTTTCTATAAGGCAGAGCCTAATAGATGGGAAGCTTATTGTTCTTTTCTTATTCTACCCATAGTGACCCACAGTTCTTAGGTCAGGGTAGGAATGTAGATTGATGAGTAAACTGACAGCTTCACCTTCAGGCTAAGCTGTCTCTTTACTACAACACACCGGCACAGCATCACTGCACCAATCTCTCTCACTCATAAGCCTTTTCCAAGCGCATGTAGACTGGTTGGGCAAACTCCCATTCTACTTCATGCCTCTTTGTTTGTTTGCTTTCTTCTTATAAATCATAATAATAATAATGCTGAAGTCAAAAGTATACCTCAGTGGGCAAATTACAGCTATCTGGAACCCGCTATTAAATTCTTGCACTTGAACTTGACGTGAGAGACATAGCTGCTAGTTTTGTGATTTTTCTGTTTGGTTGAAAACGACTCAGATTGCAGATTGCTGTGTGTATTGACACAAATTGACACTTGTTGCTGTGCCATGGTGCCTGGGAAGCCTTCAGCTACAATAACAGCAGCATTTTAAAAAAGATGAAACAGCCAAATTCAGTGACTTGGATCCTTTTGACGTCTGTTTTGTTTGTCTTCTTGCTTTAAATTACTGAATGTAAAGTTGTTGGACCGCCAACTTAAATTTTCACAGTCGAGCAGAGAGGCTAGCCTTCTTTTTTTTTTCCGCATTACAATTTTTCTGCACTTTCCAGTTGTAACCATCTATAGTATCTAGGTGTATTCATGTACACTACTTGTGCTGTCTGTCCAGCTAATTAATGCTGTCATATGTTGTTGCTGGACCGCTGGTGTGTGTGTGTTTCTGTGTTTATGCGTGTGTGCACTCTTTATGGTTGTAAGCAGCAGATGCTCATCTACAATCTCTGCCAGGTTGCCATGGCAGCTAGAGAGTGGGTGGGTTGGGGTCGGGTGGCATGTTATCATTGAACTCAAACATTAATTACTAAAGTGACCTATTGGCAGCACAGCCTCAGATCAGATTCAAATATTTTGCCAAAGCAAAATCTGTGACCTTTTTTTCCTGAGCTAAACCAATTTTACTACAATGATTGAAGTGATATCCAAAAATTCTATATTAATGTAGTGAGACTGAAAATTAAATGCGGGCCCTACTGACAAAACATCCACAGCTGTATTGTGACCAACTGTAACCACAACTGAGGTCATGAAGAAACAATAGCACAGATGAATTTTAAGCTGTGGAATCACAAATGCTGTGTTTCATTTACAGATCCCTGAAACAGGCTCATTTTAATTTGGATGAAATGATCAACAAAGACAGCTTTGTTTAGCTGTGGGAGTGTAATGATACAGTCAACTCATGATTTGAGTTCACACTTTAATGTCGTCACAATAGTTTTATCAGTAAACTTTATGAGCTCCAGCTAATTGACTTCAGTTTTCAGTTTCACCATATCTCAGTGGTTTTGTACACTCTCTTAGGTTTAGGGTTAACTGAGTATTTTCTCCTATATGTTGTGTCATGCTACACTATGCATTTCATTCCACCTTCCTGCTCTGCTGAAACCTGTGACGTACACTCACGGCCACTTTGTTAGGTATAGTACTTCATCTACTCATTAACACAAAATATCAAATCAGCCAATCACACAGCAGCAACTCAGTGAATTTAGGCATGTAGACATGATCAACCTGATGAAGCTTAAAGCAAGCATTTCCTGCACAACCCTCTCTAGGGTTTACAGAGAATGGTCTGAAAAGAGAAAATATCCAGTGAGCAGTAGTTCTCTGGGAGAAAAAGCCTTGTTGATGTCAGAGGTCAGAGGAGAATGGCCAGACTTCTTTGAGCTAACAGGAAGGCAACAGTAACTCAAATAACAACTCGTTACAACCAAGGTATGCAGAAGAGCATCTCTGATGGTAGGTTCAGAGTTTGTCGTAAACAACATGAAAGCATGGATCCCTCCTGCTTAGTATCAACGGTTCAGGCTGCTGCTGCTGGTGTAATGGTGTGGGGGATATTTTCTTGACACAATTTGGGCTCCTTAGCACCAATTGAGCATCATTTAAACGCCACAGTCTACCTGAGTATTATTGCTGACCATGTCCATCCTCTTTTGACCACAGTGTACCCATCTTCTGATGGCTGCTTCCAGCAGGATAATGCACCATGTCACAAAGCTCAAATCATCTCAAACTGGTTTCTTGAACATCACAATGAGTTCACTGCACTCAAATGGCCTCCACAGTCACCAGATCTCAATCCAGCAGAGCACCTTTGGGATGTGAATATGGGAGATTCACATCATGGATGTGCAGCCGATTAATCTGCAGCAACTGTGTCATGCTATCATGTCAATATGGACCAAAATCTCTGAGGAATGTTTCCAGCACCTTATTGAATCTGTGTCTTAAGGTATTTCTGAAGGCAAAAGAGGTCCAACCCAGGACTAGCAAGTTGCATCTAATAAAGTGTCCAGTGAGTGTATCTGCTTGTTAGTATAGATCTGTCAACTGGTGTATCTGACAAAACACAGAGTAAAAAGAAAAAACGTGATATTACTGAGGTGCAAATACCTGAGAGGTATCCACAGTTTGGTCTGTCTGATCTACAGTTCTATATCACAACACAGCAGTTTGAAGTTTTAAAATGTGACATGTAATGTGAGAAAATTTGAGAGTTAAAATTCTACCCTCAGAATATAAGTTTAGTAGAGTTTTTGCAACAGCAGCCAAGGGCATAGGACCATACTGCAAGGCAACCAACCAAAATCTCTGATTATTAACCAGATTATTGCTGTTTTGGATGATTAATATATGTCTGCATCTCAAATGACACGTGACCTGAAAAAGATAACAGTTCTTAAAATCTTCAGGATCAACCAATTCAGTGATAAAAATGGGCCAAAACCTTTCTGTGCCTGTCCAGCTTCAAATGCATAAACACATCACCTTGTCTTTCTTGCACATCCTTTCACATTTAAAACTGAATTGACTATAGAAGATAAGAATGGCCTAATCGAGATAAATTGAGATGCAACAGATGGAGATGGCAAATGGAAACAGGTTTTTTCTAGGTACAAGGACTGGATAAATGTGGTTCATGCAAAATTTATTTTTCAATGAATGTATAGAGGCAAAATACACAAAGGTCCATATGGAAAAGAAACAGAAAAAAAAACTTAGAGTAAACATATATATATATATATATATATATATATATATATATATATATATACACACACACACACACACACACACACACACACACACACACACACACACACACACAATTGGAAAAGAGGTAAAGTTTCTGGGAGGGGTGGTTAGCGCTGTCGCCTCTAAGCAAAAAGATTTTGGGTTTGAATCTCCTGGTCAGCAGGACCCTCTTGTTCTCAATCTGCTTGTGTGGGTTTCCTCTTGGCACTCTTGTTTCCTTTCATAGTCAAAATCATGCAGATTAGGTTATTTGATCATTTTTTATAGACTGTAGGTGTGGATATGAGAGTGTGTGGTTGTCTGATTCTCTACGTGTTTCACCTGTGATGGACTAGCACCCTGTCTGGCATGCTCTGTCTCCTGCTTTATGTCAGCTGGGATTGGCTTCAAGTTGATGGATGGAAGGGGAAATATATTTTCCATATGAGACTATTTTAATAAAATCATTGTTAGTGTGATAGCATGGGGAAGTTAAAAGCTGCAACAACAAAAAAACCATTTGCTCTTTGTGTTTAGTCCACCTGGAAAACCTTGGCTGGAATTAAAAGAGTCGGAAACGCCTGGCTCAGATAGATTTCATAACCAAGAAAGAGCCGACTGAAAATTAATAATCATTCGCAAATGAGTTCCAGTTTCTATTTATACTCTGAATGAACAGAATGGAAAGGCAATTGCCCCAGGCCTCTGTATGTAGAATTGGTTTTTAAAAGTTCTGCTTAAGGTGGTGCAGTGGCCTACAACACTGGCATACTGTACGATTATGCAAATAGCATTTCCAATATTGGTAGAGATGGAGCGCCTGATGTTAATTGAATAGCGAATAGAAAAGTACGTGTGCATGTGTGTGACATGGAGAGAGAGGGAGCGCATGTGTGCATACACTTAAAATCCAGTGTGCTTCTAATGAGACACAAAGTGCAGACAGCAGGTTGAGCGTGGGCTGGAAACCATGGCAACGGCCTTGGGCTCCTAGACATGTGGAGAGAGACAGAGAGAGGTAGAGCGAGGATGTCATTTAAAACAGCTATTGTGATCAAAAATAGAGCAAGCAATTGATCAGGCAGATGTATGATGACACATACTACAGTATACAACTATTGTCTTTGTACATACACACACAGGTATGCACACAATCAGTTTCCACTCTTCATGTGGTGCATGTGTGTATATATATACCTTAAGCTCTCTGTAAAGCCTTTACCTCTTTGTAAAGACCTCATCTTGTGGCTACATCACCCACACAGTGGCATATCGCAAGTGTATCTTTGTGTTTATGTTCAAAAGCTACAGCACAAGAACCTATAGGCTTTAATCATTTTGTGGCAAGAAAGTAGAGTACAAATCTTCTTTAAATGCATAGTGCTCACAAAGCTCACACACCTTTGGTGTTTTTATGCTTGGAAGCATGTAGCTTGCCTGTCGTGCACTTGAAAATGAGGTGGCAACTGAAAGGAATCAATTACCATACATTAGCAGCGGGTGTGCTAGAAACTAGTGTCAGTCATTCCATATCACACCAACTTCTATCATGCTTTATAGAACAGTGTACTCCATGCAATGAATTACTGACACTTTGTAACTGAACAAAGTGAGTCCACTCTATTAAAGGATACTAATATCCTTGTTGAAGAGGTGCAGGCTTGCTTCTTTGGATACTGCAACTCCTTAGGAATCAGGACACCACAAATATTTTGCAGACTGTGAGTAATTTGTATTTGAAACATTCAGATTAACACATTAACTATGTGTAGGTGCTGCACAGTCATTAAAAAAGACCTGTTTCAAGCATGTGTTCAGCCTTGACAATGTTATAGTTTGCTGTGTGAAAAAGAACCAAAATTCAACTCTGACTGTGCCTCCGCCTACTGCCTACTTTGATACAAACAAGTCACCAAGATACCAAACAGACACAGCTAAAGCCAAATCTCACTCTGTGTTACAAAAGTAGCACTGCACCACAGCATAAGATGTGAACATGACACATCTCACATGTAAGGCCTCTTTGAGTCTTTTGCAGGCTCTGTAGGTAAAATCGATCCTTTATCAATAATCCCTGCTTTCAGATAACTCGATTAAAAAAAGACTACTTAATACATAATTAGTTACATTTTACTGCATATTGTTTAAAGAAATGACAGTTTGTGATGCAAATAAGCACAACAGTGAAGAGAAGAAAAGCTTAAACCACCTGAAATCACTTATTGATACACATGTAAACAGCTGTAAAATGTTTCAATTAAAAACTAAAAATAGAAATGTGGAATTCGGATGAAAATGTGTTATTTGTGGTGACATCTTCCATTTTCCAAAATGTGTGGGAGTCATTGTGCCATCTGAGAAACTATTATTTTATTTATGCAAGACAGAGAACAGAGCAAATATCATTTGCTGCAATTGTACTGGAGAGCTCACTAAACATATTGCGTTCTGAAGGGCCCAATTAGAAGTTTGTTGATAAATCACTGCAGATCTTTTTTTTTATTTTCCTGCAGCTATTAGTGTGAGTGGAAGCCAAATGTTGGGGTGGTAGAGCAACAAAAAGCTGGAAAGTTGTGTGATCCTTTTTGTAACAGGTCAGTAACGTGATTGAGTACTGGGTATGTAAAAGAACATCCGAGAGATGTTCAGTCTTTCAGGAGAAGAAAATGAGTTCAACAGTTTCTGAATGAAGGATTTTCATGAATTACAGTATTTAAAATTCATATTTGAAATTCAAAACAGAACTCAGCACCGCATTAAACCAGACAAGTTCTCTAATCAAAATAATTCAAAGCCAGCAAACTTTTCTTTTTAGTTTTTAGTTTTGCTTATTTTGAATTTGATGCTAGTAACATGTTTTATTTTGGAACAGGAGCATGTTTACTACTGTGTTGCATCACCTCTTCTTTTAGCAACACTCTACAAGCATTTAGGAGCTGAGGAAACCAGCAGTAGTAGTATGGAAAGCCAAAGGTTTTCCCATTTTTGTTTGAAATAGGATTTGTAATACATGGGGAATGTGGATTGGCATTTTCTGGCTGAAATGAGAAAGTTGTTGTCATCTGGATGTGTGGCCCCAAAACCTGTATTTATCATTCAGCATTAATGGTGCCCTCCCAAATCTGCATGTCACCCATACTGAGGGCACTAATGCACCCCCATACCATCATGGATGCTGGTTTTTAAAATATTCTTGCTTATAAATATATCATTTTGTCTTTGTGTGGTAGAATTTTACCTTGCTTTTATGGATACACTGATGAAGTGTGTTTATCATCAATGTGTTTTTGGTGTGTTCAGTTAGGGTTCAGTTTTTATTTACATTTTACACCATCATAACGTTCTTTGGAAATGGAGTTGTACAATATTTGAGGAATAAAGAGGCTGGTGTGACTTTCTTAGGATGAACATGGTAATTGTCACAGATCAGGTTAAAAACTCAACACAAGCAGAGTTGCTTATTGGCATTATTATGGAAAACTTTCATGAATGTGTTTGCTTTATGACGATGATTAATGTGTGCAGGCCAGTGTTACGTGTAATTTTTTTGGAGCTGCAGGTGTGACCTGGAAAGTTACCAAATTGGTGGCAGGTTGAAGAAGGAAAAGGGGAAAAATATAATTGCTAAACATGAAGAATAAAATAAGAAGAAGAAGAAAGAAAGAAATAGCTCATGAGAGAAATGTGTCCATGTATTATCGAGACATTATGTATTGAAAGTATGGATGTTATCCATGGAAAGAAAAGTGAGAAAATGAAGTCAGTAAAAAGGCAAAAAAGAGACAATGAGAGGCACATAATTACAGATGGCTGCAGTGGAATGTGACAGTTGGAGAATGAAAAAGAAGAGGATAGAAAAGCAGAGCAAAGGGGCTCAAGGGAAAGCTGAAGGTGAGGCGATAATGAGAGAAAGCACAAAAAAAAGACAGATGGAGAACCTGTGTCAGAGACAAAAGAAGACACCCATTGATGGGATGAGGATTAGATAGCGCTGATTAATGATTATTGATCGTTTAACTCGCTATGTCTCTGTCTACTTCTGTGGTTTCACTTCCCTGCCTGTCAGTCTTTTTCTTTCTTTCTTTCTTTCTTTCTTTCTCACTCTGCCACCTGCTGTGTGTTATAATGTCAGTACAACACTATGTTAAACACAGTCCAGGAGCAAAATCTCACATAAATATCCAAAATCCTTTCATTTCTTGCCGCAGGGGAGCTGTTGATCGATCCCTCATCCTCTGCATGGCACCATAGAGAAACACTTACTGCAGTCAGTGGTCAAAACTATTTCAAGCACCACTGACTTTCACTTTTTATGGAGTCATTTTAAAGAAACATGGCTTGAAATCGAGATAAAATGTGATGTTAACAAAAATCAGGTAAGAATCGGCCAATCAGATGAAAGAAAAGAAAAAAATTGTATCGTAAAAATAATAAAAATTGTGTATTGTGATCTGCATTCAGGTTGGTGTTACTCTGTGGGATCTGATCTGAAATGCAGGTATTAGATAAGCTGGGGGACCTTTTTGGTTTGTGGCTCCTTACACGTAACAAATGAGAAAGAAAAACTGTGAAGCAAATTTTTTTTTTCTTTCAAGTTAATTTCAGGTTGCTGACAAATGGGTTGACATCAGCCATGTTTTTTTTCATGTAACAAATGAAACCATATTGAAAAAGGACTTCAAACATACATTGTTTTGGTTATATTTGTATAGCCAAGATAATAATTAAACCAGTTATAATAAAAAACATTTAAACAGGTGAAACAAGCTTTCCTGATAGTAGCACCATGCACATTAACACCCAACCCTTTCATGCCAATATGACAGCACACATTGCATCCTTATGCAGTGTGTGCTGTCATATTGGCATGAATATGATATATGATATATTTTTAAGTTTAAGGTAATGGATTGCAATCTAGAAATGTTTCTACTGTGATTTATAACCATACCACAAAGCAGAAGGTGACATCAACAACAGAAAGAATAAGAAAAAGAGGAATGCACTTGATGGCAGACAAAGACGTTACAAGCACACACACACAGACACACACATGCACACACACAATGGATCTTCAATCAAACTGAGACTGCAAGGATTGCTGTAGGAGAAAATGAGTTTTGTTCTCCTGAGGCTCAGAGAGAGAAAGAAACAAGAAGGTAGGAATAAAGGAATGAAGGAGAAAGAAAGAAAGTAAGAAAGAAAGAAAGAAAAGAAAGATCGTTGTCTTGCTTGAGGCCTTGTTGGGTGTAGTTGTGAAAGGACGAGAGAGGATTTGTCATTCACATCCACTTCTCTCTCTTTATCTTGCTCTCTCACACACACAGACACACTCACTTTGCCATCTGTTCCTCCTTGAGGAACAGTAAACCCAAATCTCCTCCAAAAAAATGCAAAATACAGCGATATGTCTCCACAGTTTATGCATGTGCATTGT
This sequence comes from Heterochromis multidens, assembly GCA_015108495.1. Taxonomy (NCBI): domain Eukaryota; kingdom Metazoa; phylum Chordata; class Actinopteri; order Cichliformes; family Cichlidae; genus Heterochromis; species Heterochromis multidens. The sequence continues at coordinate 20,702 of VUQS01009452.1, forward strand.
GAGGAAGTTATATTCGTCTTGCTGGTGTCTGACGAGGCATTGCTGCTGAGCTGCAGCCAAAATACTCCATTTGACCTAGATCATCTCTGCACCCGGCCGGCGTATGCATGTGTGTCTTTGTGTGTCTGTGCATCCTAGTTCTGTCTATTTCTCAGCAATAAAATTACTTTTGGACATTGTCCATAATGATGTAATTTCTCCCTCCCTCCCTGTCCTCTGTCGCTCTGGTAATCATTGTGTTTGTACCAGCTTTCACAGTAGCTCTCCTGAATTTCTTTCTGTTTTTCTGTCTTTTTCTTGATTTCCCATCAGTGTGTTTCTATTTTTCTTTGTTAGTCGATTCCTGCAAGAGAACTGGAGAACTTACGAAGTAAATGTCTTCTACAGTGTCTGTTTGTGTGTGAATGTGGATGTGCAAAATGGGGTTTATTTGTTACAGTGACATATTGCTGACCCTGCGCTTTACTGCTCAACCTAAACCTAACAACACACTACTAATGTTTCCTGTATTTTCAGCTATGAATATAAAGTAAAACCTGAATGACCCACTTGCATCCCTGTCTAATAATGTTATTATAAAATATAATAAAGAATAAAGTTATTTATTTTAACTACACAGTAGTAAATAGGGGTTGGCGCTGCAGTGTTACATGAATTATTCCCACTAATTCCATTTCACAGCAGCTATTTTGACACGAGACAGGAGGGTAGCACACGTTATTAATTTCATTACTTAGTAGCTACTTTTTGATGTCAAAATGGCTCCTGTGAAAAGATCCATTGGATTTAGAGCAAACTCCAACAATCACACAATGCCCCTCTTCCCACCTTAGTGAAAGTGGGAAGAAGAACTCCCTTTTAACAGGAAGAGACCTCCAGCTGAACCAGGCTCAGAGAGGGGCAGCCCTTTATTGTGACCAGTTAGGGGTGAGAGGTCAGAGGCAAGACATAAACTGAGGGAGAGAGTAAACAAAATGACACAACACATTTGAGAAGTTGACATAAGTTAACAAGAAAGACTGTACTGCAATTTATTTGTTTGGATAGACTCTGGAGCAGTCAAAAACCTGCAGAGGAGCAGTTTCCACGTGGTGGCTAGTTATTAAAAACACAGGAGCTCAACTAAGAGGCTGCATAAAGCACCAGTATAAGACTAATAAGAAGCTTTTTTTTTAAATTTGCCATTAGAGTCAAAGATTAATAACACTTTGTAACACACTCAAAAACCATGTTCCTGGATAATAAGTGTATATACATTTAGGGCCATATGTTTTTGGTCAGTTGCCCTGTACGCCACCACAGTGGATTTTAAATCAAACAATCACAATATGACCGAAGTGCAGATTTTCAGCTTTCATTGAAGGGGTTTAACAAAATATTGCATTAACTGTTTAAGAATTACAGCCATTTTTATACATAGTCCCTTATTTTTAAAGGCTGGATATGTAGATTTTTATTTTTACTATTTTAAATCAATATATGGCTTAAAAGGAATGTTTGGAAATGTGAGGCATTGCCTATTTTTCATGAAAGATAATACAATTTATAAATGTAATTTTTATTAAATTAATAATAACCTATTTTTTCTCTGTTTTTGTGGCAATCAGGCAATCAGGAAAAACACTTTATATAGGGGCAAATATAGTGTTGAACAGTGTAATATAGACATTGAAATGTCTTCTTTAATTAAATTAGATGATGTAAAAAACTGGCTTAAAGAGTCCAAATTCTCTAAGTGATCATGTTGTTTTGTTATGTGCGAAATATCTCTGTGATAGTATTGTAAAAATATATACACAACTAACAGGCTATTTCTCCTGCAGTTACTCAAGCCGCATTTTGGCTGTCTTAGCACACAAAAAGTGCACCAAATTTGGAGATACTGTACTCTACAAAAACTTTTCTTCTGCTAAGACGTGCCTTCCATGTGTCTGACAACCCATCAGTAGCATAAATGACCATCATGTGTACATTTAATTACACATCTACTTAATTAGAATCTTTATTGGTGTATGTCAGTCTTCTCCCATATTATTGACATCTGTTACTCAAAAAGTAAATCTTGTTTCGATGTGAAACACTGGAGCTCAGATAATTGGACTGAAATAATTCACTGGGGTGCTGGAGTTTACTCAAAATTTCTACTTATTATTTTATTTGTATCTCTGCAGTGATGGATGGGCGGACAGGTACGATGTGACAGATGGCTATGTTAAGGAAGCAGCCGGTGGGATTACCATCAAGCTCCAGTCAGCTGATGTGAAATGGTTTGATGAATACTACCTTAAACTTCGTCCTGAAAACAACCACAGAAACCCTTGGTTTCCAGAGTTCTGGCAGCACCGCTTTCAGTGTCGACTAAAAGGTCACCCACAGGAGAACAGCAAGTACAACCGCACCTGCAGCAGTAAGTGCAGATAGAAATACAGGGTGGGCCATTTATATGGATACACCGTAATAACATGGGAATGGTTGGTGATATTAAAGTCCTGTTTGTGGCACATTAGTATATGTGAGGGGGCAAACTCCCCAAGATGGGTGGTGACCATGGTGGCCATTTAGAAGTCGGCCATCTTGGATACAACTTTTGTTTTTTCAATAGGAAGAGGGCCATGTGACACATCAAACTTATTGGTAATGTCACAAGAAAAACAATGGTGTGCTTGGTTCCAACGTAACTTTATTCTTTCATGAGTTATTTACAAGTTGCTCTTTGTTCACAGCCATTGACATGTCGAAGAGGTTAACACGTGAGGAGCGGATCG
>VUQS01009456.1:10021-24313 GCA_015108495.1 Heterochromis multidens
TTGAGTAGTAAGGGGTTGAAAGGATTAAGTGCTCATGGATCTCTCACATAAGACAAGGTTTTAGCCACCGGGTTTGCCCTCTCATATGCGCTGCCCTGCTTTACTCTGGCTTGCCTGCAGGACTAATGGCTCTAAGATACTCAATTGGGTGAGTTAGGGCAGTTTAATACCTCGCAATTTTTGAAACTGGGCCGTATATAACCTGGTCTTGGTTCAGCATCACAGTTGCAGTACACAGAGTATAAGTGATAGACTGTATGAAATATTTCCCGTAATGAAATATACATTAGCATATGATGTAAACGAGTTTTAGTTCATTCTGATGGCAGACTTTAAGAGCAGAGCTGAAGTGTGACAATGTCATAATGCATTTTGTTAAAGGTGACTAATTTTATTATATGCTGAGCCGAAGTGTGTCCTTGTGGAGGTTAATACAACTTCCGGCCTATTACATTGAGTGGAGACTGTTTAATGAACTGTGTCTGTGAAGATGAATTTGAACTGTAAACATGAACTGTGTCTCTGAGAAGGAGAAACTGTCAAGCTTGTCTTGTCAGTTGTTGTACTGGCGCTTTTATCTCTGAACTGTTCACACTTTCACTTTAACACGTTTGGTTTCTCTTTCTTTAGCAGTCCTCAGTGCAGTTGTTTTTCTTCTTGAGAGTCTTATCTGTTTTCTTACTTGTATTCTCTGTTTTCCTGCGTCCTTCACTGTCTTATGGAGGTTTTGTTGGCGTGTCTGAGTTTGTTTTTGTTCACATCGTTTTTGTTGTTTCACATCTGTAAAATCTGCAGCAGATGTTCATATAAATCCATGTCTCTGTGGTCAATCAGCCAAGGTGCAGTCACGGGGTCTGACCTAACAAGTGGCCTACTTATGATATTAAATTTATGAATATAAACAGAGGTTTAAGAGTAGGCAAAAAACAGCATAATACTTTGTGTTCTAGCAGCAAAAAACAATATCCATTAGGTTTTTCTTTTCTTTTGTTTTTTTGTTGTTACTTTGCAACACAAGTAAAGCCACGTTTCGCCCAACTGTGACTGGAGCCAAGTGGGAGGACACAATAAGAAAACCACAATTGGCAAGACTTCAGAAAAGCAGAGGCCTTGGTAAACAGTATAATGGATTTATGGAGCTATATTGCAGAATATTTGTAAAGGAAGTGGCTAATGTCTGCCCAAACATTTGCCACTCAGATCTGTGTTTGAAGGAAGCTGCTAAAGGAGACATTGTAGAGTCTAGTTGCTAAATTGGCAACACAGGGTGTTTGCAAGTGTTCCCCATGAGAAAATGTTAATCATCTGTCCTGAAACAGTGTGTGTTGGTGCGTGTGTGTCAGTCAGTCAAGCACATAGTGTCTGTGGTCTAAAAAATGTCATGCTGAAGAGGGTTTTTACATTTGTAGTGTCTCATTACATCAAAATGTTAGGTTTTCACAAATGAATGCTATAATGATTTACTGAAAATGTTAACTCATTTAACACTCGTCCTTTGACTGGTTTATTTTTCTTTATGAGCAGAGGGTATTTTAGTCAGCTGGATTTGATTATTGAGAAATTATTTTCTCCGATTCCAAGAAGTCATTTGTCAGTAAGAGGTAGACTCCTCCGCTGCAGTCTTTTCATAAGTGTGCCTCATTTTTAAGTTAACTGGGTCATTTCCGTCACAGAATCCATTCTGGGTTTTGGCCTTTTGGCTTGTTACACAAACATGAAAAAATGCTAAAAGTCATCATTGTCAAACTTTTTTCTAGTGCTTATCTTGAATAAAGTTGCTGCTTTGAGGATTTTAGTTATCAGGCAAGTTTGGCTTTCTAGAAGTTCCTTGGTGTGGTCGGTGTAGTGGAGGTCCTGTGGGATAAGCAGAATGAAGTAGAGTAGTTAATGGCTTTCCAGTGAATAGGATCACATGACAGATACCAGGCCAGGCCACATCAGGACATATGGCTGTGTTCCTACCCAGAGGTCATTATGGAGGTGAGAAGAGAAACAGGAAAGCGGACTGAACAGATGAACATTTGGTTTACGTCAAACTAGTCTCCTAGATTAATGTATTTCTCCAATACTTCTTCAGAAAACTTCCGCCTGAGAATAACATGTTCCAGTTTATTATGCCCTGATTAACAAAACAAAAGTAATCCTGTATTTAATTTTGGTAAGAAGACATTTTTCTGTTTTGCCAAAGTAATTTTTTTTCATCTGTTTCCCTGCAGATATCTGAGAATTTCTACTGTGACTTGAACTCTGAACAGTTTAAAAGCTTCTTGAAAAATCACACTGACCGTGTGGATCCGTCCACGACAGCCAGATGTGCTGTCTTCTCCATCACGTACCCTTCCCCAGATATATTTCTGGTCATCAAGGTAATGATGAAATCTATTGCAATCCACTGACAAATTCTAGCAGTATATAGCCAAAGCCAAATATTTTGCTTCCAAGGAGCCAGATTTTATTTTATTTTTTTAAGCGGTCTTGAGCAATAGTTATCTAGTCTTTCTGTACCTGACCATTTTTAGAGGATTTTTTTTGTTTGTTTGTTTGTCGAGCCACTTAACAGCAACCTATAAATCATTCAAGCATAAAAAGGCACCTAACTTAAGGGATCAACCAGTATACACATAACAGATTTAGCAAAGAACCAATTTTAAATTGCATCTTTAGACACTTTGTTACTAATACCTTGTCGCAAAAACACAATTTCTTTAATTGAATCTACAAGAATGCCAAAGATAACAGTTTGACAGGCATAGAATAATACTTTGGGAATCACCTTGTTGGTGCGAAAGAGCAATTAGCCAAAAACTTGGCATATCTCAGCATGGTGTGCAGGGTATCTTTTAAACCATTTTAGAGATGTGGAGGGCAAGAGAAGAAAAAAAAAAAACCCAAAACAGTCAACATCAGATGAACAGTATCTGAAAGTCATGTCCTTAAGAAACAGGAAAAAAATCCAGCAAAGACCTGACACAGGATCTTAGAGATACATCTGGCCCTTCAGTTGATCCATCTACTGTTCACTGAAGCCTCATCAGAAATGGTCTCAGTGGAAGGGTGGCTGTCAAGAAGTCATTCTTACTCAGGGAGAAAAAGCTGAGGTATGTCAAATTAAAGAAGAACTGGACTGAAAATCAGTGGCAATAGCTTTTATGTAGCGATGAATCCACATTTTTAGTTCAAATCTTCATCAACATGTATAGAGGAGGTCAGAAGAGAGGTACAACAGTGAGTGTCTACAGCTATCTGTAAAACAGGGTAGAGGCTCTGTCATGGTTTGGAGCTGCATTTCAGACAGTGGTGTTGGAGATCTTGTCAAAATCTATGACTTATGGACACAGAAAAGTACCATCAGATTTTGATCCACCATGCAATACCAACTGGAAAGTGTCTGATTGGCAACAGCTTTATTTTTCAGCCTGACGATAATCCCAAACACACTGCCAATGCAGTAAAAGCATACCTTGATATACACAGTCATTAATTGGCCTCCCCAGAGCCCGGACCTCAACATTATTGAAGCAGAGTCAGCATTCATAGTTTGTATAGTTCATCAGAATTGTACAAACTCTTTTTGCACTTATATAATGTATATCCATTTATGTTTGCACATTTCTGAATAAATCACTACACCTAGCAAAATATACTAGATAGATAGATGAAACAATTCAGCCCATACTCAAACAAACTATAGATTTTTTTTTTTTTTTTTTTAAACTGCTGAGCGGCTGTGATGACTCACGTACTTCCTGCCTGTGTTTCAGATTGAAAAGGTCCTTCAGCAGGGTGAGATCAGTGACTGTGTTGACCCCTACATGACACTGAGGGAATGTGATTCTGGAAAGGTAATGTGGGCAAAGCAAACAGTATTTTAAAATGCTCTCTACTTTGGCTTTGAACCTCTTATTAACACTTGCTGTGTATATAAAACACTTCTTCTGAAGGCAACTAATTCTGGAGTCACTGTTTTTAAAAATAACTTTTTTTATTTTTCAGAACAAGGACAAAATTGAGAAGCTCCGAGGCCAGGCGGAGGCTTTCTGCCAGAGGCTGGGTCGCTATCGCATGCCATTTGCCTGGGCAACTGTTAATATAATGGAGGTGATCTCTGCTACAGTAGAGCGTGACGTCACAGACTCTGAGAACACAAAAGGAGGTGTGTGCTAGTGTATTCTTACCTTCTGATGACTTTGCATTTGTGTGCATTTCCTAAGAATCTCTGCAGCTGAGTATCACTTGACCCATGAGTTTTTTTTTCCAGGGAAATCCAGCAGCATTGACCGGAGAGGACTCCCCAGGAGGAACTCTGAACGTTACAGTACCATCGATGACCACTTTTGTAACGTTTCTGGCTTTAAGCCTGCTACCATCACTATCTCCAACATCATCAAGCAGGTTTGTCTGCTGTCCAAACAAAGAAACTGATAAATCTGTGAAAATGCTGTAGTCCCTTGAGGGTTGCAGTAAGATGACAGATAAAAATAAAGTTTACCAGACAGACATGCTTGTGTTTACAGCCTGGCCTCATCTTGGACTTTGATAAAAATGTTATGCATTTCATCAGATTCTATTATTTAAACCTGTAGGGCTATTACTGTGAAAAATTATATGTGTTCCACTGTTTGTATTTTTCATTTTGGTCCTTGTCACCTGTGGTTTTCATTTAAAAAAAAAAAAAACAAAAAACAAAAAAAAAATTCACTTTGTGTTTCAGGAGGGAGATCGTCTGAGTGATGAGGACTTGCTCAAGTTCTTGACTGAGATGAAGAAACCACAGAAGAGAGTCAAGACAATGCCAGGTTATCGTTCATTACATGATATTTAATGTTTTGTGTAATGTTTTTTTTTTCTTTCTTCCATTACAGAAAATTGATACCCCTATCATAACAGTTTGTCACAGTAACTTACCTTAACTTAGCACAAAGACTGGCCCTGCACTATATGTGCAGAAGTGCTGCCTACACATTACAGCTACAGGAGCTGCTCAGACATGGAAACCCATGCCATGAAGCTCCCAGCACACAGTTTTTGTGCTGCTGTTAATGCCAGAGGAGGTTTGGATCTCTGCAGTTATTGAGTCAGCAGAGTGTTGGCGACTTTTACGCACTATGCGCCTCAGCAACCCGGCTCTGTAACTTTACAGTTACAGTAACTTTACTTTGTGGCTGAGTTGCTAAATGCTTCCACTTTGCAATAATATCACTTACTGTTGATCGTGGAATATCTGGGAGGAAATACATTTCACAACTGAGTCTTTAGAATGACCCATTCTTTCACAAATGTTTGTAAAGGCAGACTGCATGGGTAGGTGCTTGATTTTATACACCTGTGGCAATGGGGCCAAAAACACCTGAATTCAACCTTTAAGAAGTGCAGCCAAATGCGCTTGTTCATGTCATGTGGCTCCTCAGATGGATATAAAGGTAGTACCCATCATTATATGGTACCCGGAAGAGCCAGATTGTCCTACTCCCTTCGCAAACCAGCACACGCTATAGTATGAAATCTTGTTTTTTGGTTTTTGGATGGATGCTCCAGATTACCAAAAAGAAGGTTTCATACAACAGTGTGTACTGGTTTGTGAAGGAAGAAGGAGAATCTGGCTCTTATAGGTCCGTCACTCAAATCAAGCCAAATGCATCAATTCTTTAATCAGCACAAAGGTTTTCAGCTGTGGTTTCAGCTGTGCTGACCGGATCAATTATCCTTTTCAATAATCAATTAGCTTATCAACACAATGTTCCACTGGAACAAAGAAGCAAATTTTGCTAAAAATGTCCTCTTTCATTGATGTTCCCTTTACAAATCAATATTTATGAATGCTTCCATTGTTCAGTTAATCATTAATTGTCGTTTACATTTCTGTTTAAATAATGTGTATTAAATCAGTACCAATTGTGATATATAGATCAAGAATCACAAACCTACAGTACAGTTAACAGTAGATTGTAATTTATGTTTTTTCTCATACTGTGTACTGCTTTGTAAGGTTATTTTAGAATAGGAATGCTACTCTATTTCCCTTCCCTGTGTGGTTATGTTTTATGCACTGAGTTAAAAGCACTATTAAGATATGGAGCTAAATGTGTCTTGTGCTGTCGACTCATCTATAATAAAATCTCAGTTTGGATCAGTTAAGTTCATCAAAAGATGAATATGAGACTAAGAAACAGAGCGTCAGCATTTAATTCAGAGACCTAACTGTTCTCCATGTTCAACAAAGACACTGCCAAGATCAACTTCAGCTCTCTGTCACATGCTTACACTGTTACTATTACCAAAACACTTTGGTGTAGATGTACCCTATAAATATGATTTATCTTCATAAGGACAGATGCGATTTCTTTCTGTTTGTATCACAGTATTTTTACAGTTAGTTTCCAGTAACTCACACTGTGAAGGTTTGTAGACACATGCACATGGGTCTTAGCTGCTTTTACTCCTTATTTACTTCACAAATTTACTTACCCTCTACCTGAGGGATTTTCTACAGTCGTTTGTCAAGTCATAAAATAAGTACTTCTTTCTTTATTCCTCAAAAATGTTTTTCTTCCACACCGACAGCGGGAAAGACTCAACTATTATGTTTTTGCTGTTTTTTTTTTTCTTTTCTATGTTTTATAGTTTTTATGGGCTCAGTAAACCAAACCAGTATTTCCTGTATTTTCAAAGGAAATACTGAATTCCAAATAGTTAAAAGGAAATCCTTGATGTTAATGTTGGGCAAACTATGTGCAGTAAACATACATGAGGCCCGCGAGCATTTCTGATCAAATATTTATACAGGACTCCAAATGTAATATTAATACTACCTTAATGTGGCTCCCTGAATATCAGCAACATGCTAATGAGGGAGGTTGAAAAGTTTTTATTTTTTTATTTTATTTTTTTTAGAGTTTGAGGTTTACTGAAGTTTGTGAGATTGTCTGTGTGTATGTGTCTTTTCATTTTTACTGCTAATTATCACCAATATTCAGTATATCTTTTTTGTACAACTCTAAGGTTTAATGAAGGCACTTCTGTATTGTACATTGGTGTTTATATGATTAAATGTACGTGTGTGTGACTGCGTGTGTGTGTATGGTCAGTGCATGGGGATATTTTGGGTGGGGGTTGGAAAAATTAGGGAAGTTCAAAATGCTGTCAACAAGTATATCAGTGTGTGTGTATGAATGTTAACACATAATTTTTGTTTACCTTGTGTGCCATCATGTTTGTTTATGTGCATTTATGTGGGAATGTTGGAAAATGGGTGCATGTTATTATGTTACATGATCCTGCACTCACATCTCTGTATGTACACAACTGCTCATGTGTGCTTCAAATATTTGTGTGTGGTCCGACCCGGAGATTTGATCTAATACAAAGCAGGTTGTGTTTGGAACACGACTCCGTGTATAACTGTGTATGTGCGTATTTTGTGTGTGTGCGGACATGGTTTCACTGCACATTTGTATGTCGTGTTTACAGTGCTGTGGGTAGTGAACTCTCCTGTGATTCCACCTCCTCCTCCAGCGGTTTGCAGCAGTTGTTGAAAATGATTTCAGAGGGAGGGACAAGGAAGTATTTTACATATTAAAACAACTTGGAATGGCGCTGAGTCTCTGCTGAGCCAAGCCATCAAGTTCACCATGCAACGTAAAGCAATGAGTGAAGTCAAAGTGTTTTACTTTGTACTTAAACGTGTAAAATCCAAACTACAATTTTTAAGGACTGCATTCATATTACATCTGGTTTACTATTCAAGACAGAGAGGGGAGATGTAAAATAGAAAGAAAGAAATGAACTGATGCATTTTTGTTAGGTATACACTCATTAGGTGCACCTTTCTTGTACCAGGTTGGACACTTTTGGCCTTCAGAGCTGCCATAATTCTTCATGGCATAGATTCAATAAGCTGCCATGATGTGAATCTCCCGTTCCACCACATCCCAAAGGTTTTCTACTGGATTGAGATCAGGTGACTGTGGAGGCCATTTGAGTACAGAGAACTCATTGTCATGTTCAGGAAACCAGTTTGAGATGATTTGAGCTTTGTGACAGGGGGTGATATCCTGCTAGAAGCAGCCATAGTAGATACACTAGTACACTGTGGTCATAAAGGGATGGACATGGCCAGCAACAATACTGTGGTAGGCTGTTGCATTTAAACGATGCTCTGTTGGTACTCAGGGGCCCAAAGTGTTCCAAGAAAATATCCCCCACACCATTACACCACCACCACCAGCCTGAACGGTTGGCAGTTCTTCAGTTGTCCGATTTTGGTGAGCCTGTGTAGCCTCAGTTTACTGTTCTTGGCTGGCAGGAGTGGCACTTGATGTGGTCTTCTGCTGCTGTACTCCATCTGCTTTAAGGTTTGAGCTGTTGTGCAGTGAGAGATGCTCTTCTGCATACTTGGGTTGTAACGAGTGATTATTTGAGTTACTGTTGCCTTCCTATCAGCTTGAAGCAGTCTGACCATTCTCTTCTGACCTCTGGCATCAACAAGACATTTTCACCTAGAAAGCTTCTGCTCTCTGGATATTTTCTCTTTTTTGGACCATTCTCTGTAAACCCTAAAGATAGTTGTGTGGGAAAATCCCAGTAGATCAGTTGTTTCTAAAATACTCAGACCAACCTCTCTGGCACCAACAACCATGCCATGTTCAAAGTCACTTAAATCACCTTTCTTCCCCATTCTGGTGCTTGGGTTGAACTTCAGCAGGTTGTCTTGACCATGTCTACACACAAATGCACTGAGTTGCTGCTATTTGATTGGCTAATTAGATATTTGCATTAGCAAGCAATTGAACAAGTTTACCTAACAAAGTGACTGGTGAGTGTATTTCACACAGTAGAACTTAAACCCAGGTCCTAAATTAGAAACTGAACATAAGTACATTATCAAACTCTTCTTTATCCTGCCTTTTACACAGGGGCAGTAATAAGTTTCACTAATTGCTTCACAATGGATAACTGTTAGAAAGTGACTCGTAAATTGGTTCAGACAATGACAGCATCTTTTCATTTAATGTAATCTCATGTCACAGAATTGTATTCACTGCTATGCTACTGTTAATTCTGACCTGCCAGACTGATTATAAATCATCATTAAAAACTCATAGCCTTTAAATGTTTTTGTAGATGTAATGGTGTAACTTATATCATAATGAGTTACAAGAAAATATTCATAGATTGGTGCAGAGGAGAATTTGAAACACGGCTTCTTTGAAACACCAGGACAAACACAGTCAGCATATATAGTATATTTCATATTAATCTGGAAAACATAGAGGCGAAGTTATGATTCTTTATAATGCATTCCCTTGTGTGCTGGCTTTAGCTTCAACTAACCTACCAGACAAAAGATGTAACTACTTTAAAAATTGTTGGTGTTTTATTTTAATACCCAGGAATAATGGTTCATCGGATATATAGCTTACAGACAATTATTCAGCATCAAGTTTGATTACGTTCGTTGGGAAATTTTATAGAAGAATCTATTTTTTAGATTTTTTTTAATGAACTGCAGATTAATCAGTCAATAATGAAAATTATTATTAGTCTCTGCCCTAAAATCTACCTTATTTTGTTACCTTCTTGTCTGATAAAGTTACTTTCAGCTGCTCCCTTATTCACAAGGGGTCACCGCAGCGGGTAGCTCCGCATGGTTGATTTAGCAGATTTTTATGCCGGATGCTCTTCCTGACACAACCCCAAAGGGATTTGATCTTTATAAATCACATTTAAATCCATTTAAAGGGACTATAACATACAGGTGCAGCATATTTGTGAAGATGAATGTCATAGTACGCATGATTTATATGCACATGATAACCATTATAGCATAAAAGCTTGTTTTGGCTTCTTTGAAGGGAGAAAAGGAGCTTGGAAAGAAGGGAAAGCCCTGGATATGGAAATGACAAAAGAGGCAAATTCAAGACTTAGGGAGAGGAAAAGAAGTATAGCAATGGTCCATGGTCTGACGAAACTATTTTATCCAAAGGAAAAAGTTATGTTGCGTTTGGAAGGAAGCCCAAAAGGAAAGAGGAGCGGTACATTTGTCCTCCTACATTGGCTCAGTGCAAATAAATGATTGCTTTCATGCAAATAATTATAATGCAACATGCAAAATATTGACATGTAAGTGGGGGGAATGGGTTTTTGTAAGCAAGAAAATTTCAATGAGGAGGAGGAGTTGCTGCGATCTGATGCGAATGTGTGATAGTTACCAATGCAAATGACCTACATGCTGAAAAGCGAGCAAAACAAGTGCTTAGCATTAGAAAAAGTGGAAAGAGAGGGCACTGAGTGTTGAGTCATTAGGAAACATCGAAAAATAAAAGTCTATTTCCACATGCACATACTCTCACATACATACAGTAAATGCATGAAGGTTGGAAACCTCAGAGAGCTTCGTGGAAATCCTCCAATAAGAACATTCCTGCCTGTTTATGACCTGTTACACACACATGGGCGTATAGCACAAAAACATCAGTCCCAAATATATTCAAAGAACTTTATCTCACAATCATGGTACAAAGTTAAAGCAGGACACTTAATGGTTATTCAGTGAGTGTTAAACGGCCAGGTGCAGCTGCACAATTTTGGCCCTATCATTAGATTTGGTTTTTTTATTACAACTTTACAAATTTCTCTGGACAGTTTGGAATCGGGCCTCCTGGACCTTTTAGCAAACACATAGAGGATTTTATATTTCCTTCTACTGCCAATAACATTTCTCAACCTTTCTGGCACTGATATTTGATGGATTACTCTCATTATTTTAAGTTAGTTTAAATTAGTATAGCAGGTAGTTTGTAGCTTAAAGAGACGTGAAAGATGAGAAAGATGAAAGAAAGGTTGCAATTAAATGCTGACTATGTGTGTACCACTCTGTATATAAACAAATAAACTGTAAAGTCTCATTAATTCAGACAGATGTTTCTCACTAGGGTAAACTAATCTGTAGGATTGCGGGAGTGCTAACATGCAGAGTTAAGCTCAGAGCTTTGTGGTGCACAGACTAAGGTCAAAGGTCATGTGACCTTTGGAACCTGTTTACACCTTCAGAAACAAAATATGCAGTCTGTGGCTGGTAAAAAGGATTTACAATGAGAGCAAATGCTCTGGATTCCCATTACTGGAGGTCTTTTTTACTGGCAGCTGCAGCCACAGATATGAAGATTTATCTACGAGCCCGTAAAAACTTAGAACAGGAACACACACATATGCATAAACATTTGTACAGTGAAGGCAAGCCTACTGTACCAATGCAAACATAAAAAAAGAGTCCAGGATATATATAGTATGAGAACAATGACTTTTATTGAGTTTGATTGCTTTCTTTTGTGCTGGTCAGCACTTTAGTTTTGTCTTCCACATGTCTTTGTTGGACATGTGCTGGTGCGTGCAAATGTCAGTATGTATGCCCCTGCAAATCTATGCTTACACATTCACCCTTTGTGTTTGACTTATCTTTCATCTATGTCATGATTCAGTAGACCTTGTTAAACCTTACTGGCATTAGCTTGAGTTACTCCACATCTGTGCATGTGTGTATGTCTACAGTATGAAAGGTATGAAAGGTCCAGATCAAGTCAAGCTGGTGTGATAGCTGATAGTTCTGTGACACAGTCACAAAGGCTTGCAGAAAGCTTAAACAGGGATTAAACTCTTTCTCCATCTTCGAACCATTCTTCTCCCAGGAGGAATCACTCTCTGCTGTTCTCCTTCTTTCACTATCGCACTCTGTCTCCTTTCATTTCCCAGATGATGATTTAGACTCTGCTTCCCGACACCTGGTAATCCCTCTATGAAAAGACCCCCGCTCTTCCCACCGTGCAGAAATCAAAAATGCCATCTTGTCATTGATTCATAGCTTTTCATTGAATTCCTTTACTGATCTGTACATTATAAAAGCCCAAGGGAATTTTATTACTACATTGTATTGCAAAGAATCGCAGAGTCTTGCCGTATCATCTAAATGTCTTAGCTTTAACTGTAAACACTGGCATATTCAGTTTGTTTGTATACACGTGGTGTTGATCTGGCAGAGAGTTTTTAGGATCTGTTAAACTCTAATGTTATATATATAAATGTTCATAAGGGCATATGGTCCATAATACTGCCTTTTTCAAGTTGGATTTTTACCTAAATATATTTCAGGTAGTTTTCATTTCAGGGGAATTAGAACAGATGACCTTCAGCAGAGGTTCAGGCTGGTCTTGAATGTGTGGATATTCAACTTACATGATCAGCATCTTAGAAACAAGTACAGAAGTGCTATAATTTTTTATGGCCTAGCCACATTTCTGTTTCCTTGAATTTTTCATAATTTCACTTAGATTTTACATTTTTTTGGACACACTCTCAAGCACAGGTATGCATTGTGCTTACCTGCACAACTGCTTTTTCCCTGTGATTACATTTACAGAGTCTAATTTTAACTTGTTTCTCTTTTTACTTGTTTTTTGTTCATTTATTGTACGGCGTCCTAGGGTGTTTTGAAAGGCACATATAAATAAAATTTATTATTATTATTATTATTATTACTATTATTATTATTATTATTAATCAGAATCAGAATACTTTATTAATCCCAGAGGAAATTATGTGGTCACAGTTGCTCCAGGACAGTAAGAACAGTAATTAACAAGTTTAAATACCAATATTAAATAATACAATATATTACAAAATATTACAAATAGCTCTAATATAGAAATATCCCAATATATTACACAAAATTGATTATAGATAAATACGAATTGAGATGCCCCTCTTATCATACTGCCTTTATTATATTAAGGGTGTACAGTTGTTGCAGTGTATATTATAATATATTATTATTATTATTATTATTATTATTACCTGATGATGGATGTGCCTCTCACACTGTGTAAACTAACAGAGCTTCAGTTACACACTAGCATAATGTTAGCTAGCTCCCTGTCACTAACTTTGATAAGAGTAACTACTCAACGCAACGATCAATTTTTCTCCAGTTTTTGGTGTTGATATTATTTGTTATGTGATTTGATTGGCTGTTGTCTGCACTGGAACCTTTAAAGTGCAATTTGATTAGCAGGGGCCTTCGCACTGCCTGTGTAATATAACAATTATAACACTGAGGAGGTCACTAAAGTGGATTATGTTTTTGGTAGCTTTTGCATGTGTGTCATTCTGTCTGTAAACACGATAGTTCGAAAAGTTTTGAATGAATTTTTCTGATCTCACTTTTACATTTCACATCTGCCTTTCTTTCAAGTTCACCCCAGAATCTGTTCTATCTTTAAAGAAATTGTCAAGAGAAAGAGAATGACCTGCCTAGTTATTTAGAAATATACTGTAGTATAATATTATATAATTAGCTTGCTATTCATGTCCAGTTAATTACAAATCAATACCTATTATCTATTACATACTCCTACATAATGTGTAAACATGTAAACATGTGTCATGCTACCTTTGTCTGATTTTTACTGCTCTACAAACTTCTTAAAATATGTTTAAAAAGAACAAAGAAAACAAAATGAATATATACAAAATACAATACTATTTTCTTAAAAGTAAATATTGCCCAGAGAGTGAGCTGCCTTGGTGGAGGCTTGCACTGTCTGAGTGCTTCTTGTTGCCTTCTGTGGTCTTTCAGGCCATTTGTCACGAAATAACAAGAACAGCCCTCTTCTGGCCATAAAAAAACTTGTCAGTCAGTTGTCCACTTGGTGTACTATGGATTAAAATGGCTGTAATTCCTAAACAGTTACTGTAAAACTTCTGTAAAACCCATTGAATTAAAGTTGAAAGTCTGCACTTTAATCACACCTTGATTGTTTAATTTAAAATCCACCGTGGTGGCGTACAGAGGCAAAACTGTTACACACCTGACTGTATGGGACAGCACCACTCATTTCTACAGGCTAGTTTTTTAGAGCGGTGGGTGTGGATTTATTTTTGTATTTTTTGTGTTTATGCAGACAGATGAAGGACCAGTCAAAGAAAGTGGCCAACCTGAAGCACAAGGAGCAGCTGGAAAAGAGCAGGAATGCCCAGCTGATGGAGGAGGCCAAGAAGAGAGAGGACAATCTGAATGAAAGCTCGCAGCAGATAAAGGTATAGAGGAGGAGGAGGAGGAGGAGGAGGAAGCAGGAAGGAGGAGAAAGAAAGCTGTAGAAAGTTGGAGGGGTGAAATGAGAGGGTGAAAAAGTTTTTCTCCTTCTCAGTGTCCTTTGAATATTTTGTGCTATAACAACACTGTATCATCATAATGTGACAAGGAGCAGCCTAAGGCAATGTCAAACTTTTTCACGCACACAC
>VUQS01009456.1:35840-46522 GCA_015108495.1 Heterochromis multidens
ATCAGCTCAAAGCAGTCTGGCCTTTTTCCTCTGACCTCTGGCATGAACAAGGCATTTTTACCCAGAGAACTGCCACTCACTGGATATTTTCTCTTTTTCAGACCATTCTCTGTAAACCCTAGAGGTTGCATTGTGTGAAAATCCTTTCTTTCCCCTTCTGATGCTCAATTCAAACTTCAGCAGGTCATCTCAATTCATTTAGGCATGTCAACATAGCAAAATGCATTGAGTTGCTGCCATGTGATTGGCTGACTAGATATTTGCATTAACAAGCAGTTAAACAGGTGTACCTAATACAGTGTCCGATGATTGTATATCAGTATTATAGACTGATATTGACCCATATGCAGTCAATATTTATTGATATTAATTTTTTACAGAGGACAATGCAGAAACAAAAAGCTTGGGGTAGTTTAGAAATGTTCTCATCACATAGTTGCTACACTGCAGCGGCTCCGACTTTGTTGTTTACAATAATTTGAGCACAGTCTGCAGCACATGTAGCAGAAAAACATCACAGCCGAGCAGGCGAATCATCACTGCAAATTGCCAGCTAGTTTGTAAAAGACATTGCTGGCAAGATAATAAGTAATGGCCCCATCATTTTTCCCCTTCAATGTAACGCTGACATTCACCCTATGTATATATTTATACAAAATACCGTCCAGTATATCAATATAAGAATTTTTTGCTGCAGCAGCCACAAAAGTCCATTATCGGTCAGACTCTAATTAACAGTCTCCAACAGCCAGTTTAGTCTGTGCATCATTTAACATCACTCTCCTACCAGCTGAATGTATGTGTGAATGCATGTATAAATATAGCGTGATTCCCATGATTAAGCGCCTGTCGCCATTTTGTTCCAACTTGCAACCTGAACTGTGAGGTGACTGTGTGTTTCCATACACAGATCATACCTACTCTACATTAAACCAAATATTTATTCTGCTGATAATCTCTGGTGTTTCTGGAGCAGATAAATAAAGTTCAGTGTGACGAATCAGTGAGCTATACATTCATTATGTGGTTGCAAATAATGTTTTTTTTTTCCTTTTGCCTTTGGAAATTGTCTTTGCATTTTGCCACTTTATTGCCTTTTTCTTGTTTCCACATATAAGAAAATGTAAGCAAAAAGCTAATTATCATCATTATTATTATTGTTATTATTATTATTAAATACAGTATGACTGTAACAGGATAGATCACTATCATATGGGTCTATTCTATTTGGAGTAGACTTTACTAACCAATGAAACATTACATTTGTATAACATACTGGTAGATCAGCAAGTTCAACTTTAATTAATAAACTGTCAGACAGCAGCCCTTATAAGGTATGTTGCTATTCTTTTCTCTGTCTGTGCTCAAACTGTTTACCTCCTTCACAAATACTGATTATAGTTGGCACGGTAGTATGCACTGGCCTGCAGTTTGCTTGTCTTTTGGCTGAGTGTTACCAAACACTGTTATTTTCTACTGTTTTCAGTTGATATCTGTTTAGAAGCAACTTTATCAAAACACTAAAAACTCTTTCTTTAAAGACTCCCATGAATTGCCTACAGGGGCTTATGTAATTTACGTAAGTATTTGACAACCTATAATCCAACAACATTGCATTTTAGAGCTCTGCCTTTGCATTGTACCTTATATTTTTCATGCTGTTCCAATTCTATCCACACATTTGAGATATTCTATATCTGTGTCTGTTCCTCCTTAGTGAAAAATGTAGATGTTTCAGGTAGCTGGTAATGCCTCTCAGTGAGTTATGCCCATGACGCCATTGCTCATATTTTTCACAAGACATTAGAGTACGGTCAGCAAACACGTCATTTGTTTCTGGCTTTCTCCCACACGTAAAACCTGAGATGTTTAAGGTGGCTGCGTCCCTCATGTTCATATATCTCAATGTAATGCACATGAAACTGTCTCTGCACACATAGGCTGCTGTAATTCCTGGGGGTTTGATGTCTGATTTGCTGCCCAGTTTTACATCGGTGTAAGGTTTAATGTTGCTGTAAGACATGATATATGATACAGCATGTTTCAGTGGTTTCTTGGGCAAACACACACAAACACTCACTCCCATGCAGCAACATATACCAAATACAGCTGAGCGAATGCACATACTGACGTTCTGTCTTGCTTTCTCACCTTCTCTTGTTTCCTCACGTCACACACACACACACACACACTGATGTGAAGTTGTGACGCTTTAAGTCTATCTCTGTACTATAGTTTTCAGCAGCTGGTTATATATGTGTTTATAGACTTTAATGCACCAACACACATGTACAAATACACAAACAGCCACACACATACACACACATCTGCCCTGCAGGGTTCCAACACGTGACTTATTTTTTTCAGGTGTTACATTAAAAATGCACATGCTTATTTTCTTTTCAGCCTCCTTTATGGTGATGTGCATGCATGTTGTCATGTGTTTCTACAGTTTAGCATATGCAGGTGTGTGTGTTTGTGTGTCTATGTGTCGCAGCCAGCTGCAGGAATGTGCTGACAGTGTGTGTGTAACAGCAGGGTGTCAGGTCTGAAATCTCAATTTAGATGAATTAAAGCCTATTTTGCTTTCCGCTGTTCTGCTTTACTGACATTTAACACACATCTCTCACTCTGTCTTTCCCTCATTTCTATTCATCAGTTTCATACACAGTCAAACACACACATCCATGTCCGTCTTCCACGGTTACTGTATGTATTTGGACAGTTTCTAGCTCCCAGTGAGGTACATGTGATGTGTTTGGTAATGTTTGGTTTGATGCGGCTGCATTTGTTGTCCAAGACACTTTTCTCTCAGAAGAGACAGTAATATAACAGAACCTTAAGTTTAACATATCCAACAAGACTTGATGGATGGAAGTTCTTTTCCTTAAAAGGCTTTACAGTATGGACAGCAACACCCTTTATGCCGTCAGTTTGCATAAGGAAAAATTCTGCCAAGAAAACCTTTAATGTGAGGCAGTAATTTTACGATTTTTACTGTGATGATGAGTTGTTACATATTTCACCCCTTAACTCATTCAGCATGATAAAACCAGATCCTGTCGACACAGAAACACCCAGATTACAGTTAAACATGTCAAAGCAGTTGAAATCTCACATTTATCCATGCATTTTCTTAACTGCTTATCCAACCAGAGTTGCAGTGGACATGGAGCCTCTCCTAGCTGACACTTACCAAGAGGCAGGGTACACACAAAAAGATAGACAACCACATACTAACACCAAGGGTCAAATTAGAATCAAAAATTTACCTAAGACCCAGAGGGAGCCCATGCTGGCACAAGAAGAACATGGAAATTTGTGTAGGTTTCAGTCATCCAGGTCATGGTAGTCCCAAGTGCTTGAAAAGAAAGCATTTGGGCTCCTATAGGTTTGTGAAGATGTTTCATCTCTCATCCAAGAGGCTTCTTCAGTTCTAAAACAACTGACGGAGAGTCACAAGTATTTAACCCCTTGTGGTGGTTGTCCCCTTGGAGGTGGTCCTGGGGGTCACTGACCCACTATTAATCATGTGAGTCGTCACATGAGCCAAGGTGTGAAACCTCTGTAAGCACCACACCGCCATCATGTGAGTTACCTTCACCATCTTTTGCCTTCTTTTCAAACACTTAAGAACAACATGGAAATTGCCACAGCAAGGCCCCAGCCAACCAACAGGTTCAGTCACAGAACCTTTTTGCTGTCAGGTGCTGTGCTGGAGATCTCACATGGTTTGTGTAAATATTGCTGTCAGTAAGGACCATATTTTCCATTCCAAAAAAACTTGTTTTGTTGAGGTATAAACTGAGTACTTAACAATAGCAATGGTTTGGATCATTTCATTATAAAGAATGCAGAAGCATGCAAAACAATATTTTAAATATTTTGTCATTTCAGAAATCACAAAAAGAGGTTTGGGGTTATAATTGTGCTGCACTGATTAAAGGATTAGAACATGATATATGTATAAATATGATTTCTGTGCTTGAAATTGAAAGCTTTCTTTGTTTATATAAATTATTTTATAATCTGGCATGTCAGATGTTATAGAAGTATGCCAGTCAATTTCAAAATACCTAATTAGAAGTTGTAAGAGGAGAGGAGATGGGCAGGAGAGTAGGAAGCGCTCACAGAGGAAGCAGAGGAAAAGACAGTAAAGAGGTCAAGGCAGGAATTATAAATCTTTTTAGGGGGGCAGGAGTAGGAGGATAAATTAAATGAAAGAAAGAAAAGCAGAAATGTCTTTTTGGCAGAGAGAAAAGGAGAAAGACAGCTGTCCTACAACAACTTACAACTTATCCAACAAAACTGCGTGATATCCCAAAGAAATTATATTACCTTCATCTCTGTCTCCCTTCCATCTTCCGTTCATCCATCAATCTTTGAGATTACAGTTTATGGTTCATGTCCTCTTCTCTTACTTTCATGCAATGTCCTTTATGCAGAACTTTATGTCAACTAATTTCATATATTTACCAGACAAAAATAATTCACTTAACATTTTTATTAACTTTAAAGTCAGAAATCATCTGTTGCAGCAAATGTTGTAAACAGGTTTCTTGTTATTTGAAAGGTCGGAGATTGTCATCAAAATGATGCTTTAATAGGTCATCACAAAAGAAAACTGAAGAGTCTTAGTGAAGAGAAGAAATCAGTGCAACGATGCATGCGGTCGAGGTTTTTAGCAACAGGCAAACAAAGTCAGTGGCAGTACTTTTATTTCCTTTCCACAGGGAATGAAGCCGAACATCTTAGTTATTTAATCTTTGTGTGGGATGCTGCCTCAGGCTGTGAAAGTAGTGATAATCTGGTATTAGGAGGTGATTCATAGAGAAATTTTTCTTTTAAATTCCCAGCAACACCAAAAATCCATCTGAATATACTGGAACTGGATCTCCTGTGTGCACAAAAGAACCCATTTTAACACTCTAAAATGAAGCTTTTTAGTAGATTAATGGTCCGTTTGAGGAAAAAATATCAAATTCATCTTTTTCACTTGTGCACTTTTGAAGTAACAATTCTATCTAGTGTTTACACACAAACACTGGATTTTGAGCCACATGTACAATTAGACCATAAAGAAAGTCTGCAGACACACTAAGCTGCTTCGCTGTCTTCAGTCTCCTGCAGTGAGAACCTTGGCTGATGCCTCAAGGTGAATGCTATAAATTCAATTTATTTCTCCTTAGCTGCTCTGTTCTCTGTTTTATCTCCCTACCAGACTCCTTCTCCTTCCCCCTGCGCCCTTTCCGCCATCCCTCCCTTCATTCCTGTCGTCCCTCCTTCACTTCGTCTTTCACCCTGAAATAACTTCTCTCTGTCCATTCCATCCTCCTTTTTCATCTCCTCCCTTGCATCCTCCCTTTCTCTTTTCTTCATCTCCATCCATCTCTCCATTACCATCCCTTCTTTTAAGCCTACACCTGTCTGGCAAAGTCATTATTGCCTGATTTCTGTCTGAAAAGCTGTATTTCTCACTATCTCCCTCTGTCCGTGTCTTCACTGTTGTCACTACATACTGAAACTAATCGATGACGTGTTTGACTCTTTTTTTTGTGTGTTTGTGTGTTTGTGTGTAGTTGAAGATCTCATTTTCAACGGCTCTGTCAATGGAATGACATCTCTGCTTTTTACAGCCGTCACTAACAATATGGTTGCATATGTAAGATGCGCACACATACACACACACACACAGAGTCGCCTAAAAAAAAAAAAAGAAACAGACAGCAAGATTGCTGAGAAGCTTTCCCTCCCAGAGGAATGCTTGGAGACGTATACACACACATACGCACATACGCATAAAAATACATCCTCCCACACAAATGCATGTACACATGATGCTCGTGGCAGCACACCAAACACAGAGAGAAGCGCTTTGATCCCGTCAGACAGCAATGAGATTAATCCACAGTGTGCCAAAGCAAGTCTGTGTTTGCGTGTGTTTGTTGTGTGTGTGTGTGTGTGTGTGTGTGTGTGTAACAGACATGTTCAGAGCTTAGTATGACAAAAAAGGGGCACGCAGTTTTGACACTTAGTCTTACAAGCTCAAATCAGGGTGCCACGCTTTATGTCTCGCTCTCTTCTCTCCACTTTTTTTGTGCTCTCTGTATTTCCCTTTTGTCTTTCACTCTGGTTCTCTCCCTCTGTTCTGATTTTTTTTTGTAAGAAACTGAAAGATTTGAATCGATAAAATAGACACAATAATAGATGTGCTTCAGTTAGAAGTTGTGTTTTTAAAAAAAACAACAGAGTTTTCTATAAACAAAAGAATGATTGTCTGCTGAATATGCAGCAAATACAAAACAAATGCTTACTTTCATGGTGCTGGCTCTTCTGTGTTATAATGTGTGCATTGTTGCTACATTATTTTGGACAGGTAACCCAAAATTTTTTGAATTAAGCTAAATTAGAAAAGAAAATAATACATGTTTTTATAAGAAACACAGGAGTACAATAGTGAGTAGGGAGATTAGAACCAAAGGAAACAAGTGGAGAGAAAAAACAGATAAAGGAAAAAAGGATGCAGCAAAACCTAAAGTTGCCTCTTTTCCTCAGCTGATTACAGGTTGCACATGCCAGGCCATCAAACAGATCATTAAACAGCAATTAAAGAGGGAGAGGGAGTGATGAAGAGGGAAACATATCAAAAAGCAGAAAACAAAACATGCATTCTTTCAAAGCCTCTGATTGTATGTTGTAAGTGCCAGACGATTTCATTTCTATTCTGGGAATAATAAAACTGCAGTATAAGACAGGCAGAGGAGAACAGAACAAACTAGTGACAGATTTGTGATTGTTTGACATGCGAGACATGTTGGGCTGCATCTGATGGAGCAAAAAACTGACCAAAATAGTCTGAACTGTGTAATCACAGCAAAAAAATAAATAAATAAATAATGCATATTTATAATGTAATGATACCATTTCCTTTTTGAGACGTTTCCCTCCTTTTTAGGAAAGTTGGCTCAAAGTACAGTCAGTGGATAGAATAAATCACAACCACTCGAACGCACAAGGTAACTGAAATAAAACAGTGGAAGTAGGAACAGTGGGTTAGATTCCAGCAAAAGTTAAGAAGCTTTAATCATTGTTAGAGTTTTGCTTTTTCTTAGTTTCGTTGGCAAGGTTTACTTTGAAAGATGATAGAATTAATTTCATTTGGTTGTCATAAAAAATTACAGCAGCTGCTTTTAGTGCTGTGCCACACAAATGTAAAAATACTGAATCTGCAAAAGCTGTTTTGCTTCTGTAGGTAATAAAGTTCAGTCACAGATATGAAGTATTAGCTTCTACACATTATATATACTGCTGACAAGCTAAATAGACACATTAATTCACTGTAGGTCACTGTAATCAACACAGTTTATTTTCCAAAGTCTGTTAATTGATTGGAGAAGACGGTTAAAAGGTTGGTTTAAACCAGAACATCAGAGATGTCGTAGCTCATCCGCCTCATGATTCATCACAGTTTGCGTGTTATTGTAATGTGTGAAGCACAGAAACAAAGTGATGCGTTTTCTTGCCAGTCGTTGGCTTTATTGCACAAACTAATGAGAATTAAAATCGACTGAGAAATCAAGGAGGCCAGGAAAAAGATCAATCTCCTTTCACTTAAATCCAACCAATGCTCTAAGAGGAGTAGCGACTCTTGTGAAAATGGAAAAGTGCCTATAAAATGACAAATATAGCCATGACTTTGACCTTGAGACCCATTAGGGGATCATTGTGTGGAAGTTTAACTAAAATTTCTCTAAAATCTGACCAATACTGA
Source organism: Heterochromis multidens (assembly GCA_015108495.1). Lineage (NCBI taxonomy): Eukaryota > Metazoa > Chordata > Actinopteri > Cichliformes > Cichlidae > Heterochromis > Heterochromis multidens. The sequence goes on from VUQS01009456.1 coordinate 43,612, forward strand.
TTCTTATGAAGTGTGGAGGGACAGACGGACAGACAACGGATGCTTCGCCATTGCATAAGTTAATTGGTCCTTCGGCTGGATGAGCTTAAAATACTTACCTGCAAATTAAGTATGGGTGATTTATTGTAAATGGGCAAAATGTGCAGTTACTTGGGCTTGAGTGAACTGTTTAGGAAAAGGAAATTCACTAAAACAGGGATTATAGTGTGATAAAAAGAAGGCGGTATCTAAGCTCTTAGCAGTCGTGCTACCATGTGATGTCGATTAGGCAGCATGGATGTTATCTTTCAAAAAAGAAGATCAATATCAAAATTAATAAAAATTGCCCATAATTGAGCTGATGAATGGAGATGGGCACTGTGAAATGGAGAAGGGCAAAAGTTTGGTGAGAGTTTAATGTGCAAAAAAAGTGTTTGCTTGCCTTCAGTCAGAAGATATCTACTAGGATGGTGTTTGAGGTCTCCGGCCAGTGATGGAGTTTAACTGAATGCTTGTTACAGTCTAATTAAACGTTTAAATTATATGTTGTCTGCCGAATGCAGGCTCCCTCTTTGTGTGGCAGGTGAGGACCTCGCATGTCAGCTCAGCTAATGTGTATTTGTTAATGCTTGAATGAGAAACAAAAATGTTCTATATAAGTGCAGACCATTTTATTTCAGTCATACCCTTTACATGATCTGGAGCTCAGGGTAACCAGATCTTATTGTGTCATTAAAAGATGGGTTCTCCAATTGTGGTCCACAAGCCAATGGTGGCCCCTGATAGCACTTTGTATGGCCCATTGGTGCGACAAGAAAAGGCTGTGCTATATTTAGTGCATCCATAGTTCATGTGGTATTATGAAATAGAACAGAAAAAGACAAACCAGTCCAAAAAGGACAGTCAGCAACATTAATCACCCACTTCTGAACAGACATAAACAAAGTATTTGACGTGTGCATTTTTTTCTGTGAAGCCCTCCATCACAAGCTGGCTCCCAAAAGTGGTAGTCATTCATCAAAACTTTGAGAACCATGCATTAGAAGATGTAAAAGTTGCATCCAACTTTCTTCTTTGCCTTAATCCACTGACATGCAGTAGAGTTGTATGACACTGATAAAGATCAACTGAAAGATTTCAGTTACTCTCATGTAGTCATAAGATAAATTATGCTTTAGTGAACATATGGGAATCACAGGTGTCCATTACTTTCACTGGTTAATGTGGCAGGAGTGAGTTTGTGCTGACAGATTGTAAGCAGATGTCTTGGTCTCAGTAGCAAAGCATAGAAATGGATTTACTGTAAAGAACCACAGTGAACACAAAGCTGCAGCTTTGTCACACTTCTTTGTGTGTGTGTATGTGTGTGTGTGTGTGTGGTCTCAAACTCTCGCACACCATAGATAATGCATTTTTACAGTTTTCTTATTAGTCACAGTGTGTGTTTTTAAATGTGCGTGTTCGTCTGAGCGACAGGCAAAAAGAAAGAGAGGTGAGGGAGCGGGAGAAGTTTTTTTAGAGGAAAAAAGGGAGCGAGAAAAAGGGGGGAATATGTCAAGAACAGATCCTCATTCTGTCATGCAGTAGTCCCACCTGCCCTTCTCTCCCTCTTGCTCTCTCTTCCCCTCTTACTTCCTTTGTCTCTCTACCTCCCTTTCCTGCGTCTCCTTCCCTGCCTCTCCCCCTTCACGTCTCTTTGATTTGTTTTCCCTCCAAATCCTCCAGTTATTTTATTCCCTTCCCTGTCAATGCTGGGTGTGTGTGTGAGTGTGTGCGTGTGTGTGTTTGCCGTCTCACTGTCTTTTTTTTAAGCCTCTCTGATGTACAACAGCTCCTTGAGGGGAGCTTTTCTCTCCCTCTCAAACACTCAAACACACACACACACACACACACACACACACACACAGTTATCCTATGCACCAGCTTTAACCTATTTCCCTAACACTTGCCTCAGATGGTCTCTCATCCCATCTTCTCTCTCCATACTAAATCATTCATGTCCAGCATCTCTGACCCACTTCCATTATAGTTTAAGACACAGACTCTGCTCTCAAAAAGTTCTCACCAAAAATTCCTGCTGTTCTCACTGTGTTATTATACATTGGGCTTCTTTAATCTAAGCAGCGTCAGTCAAACATAAAACAAAGTGTCTATCAAATCAGGCTCTGGCTGCTGTGCTGACAGTATGCAGATAATTTTTTCTCAGTTTTTATAGTCTTGATAAGCAAGTATAGTTTCCAGATCAGTAAACACGATTTGGATTTTGGCATTGAATTAAAGGTTTGAGGCCATTCTCAGCTGTAATTCCCGATAATCATTTTATCATTATTCTGCCTTTTCAGCATACCATTATCCCTTTGATGTGTTTATTGCAGCCCCTGAGAACTGTTTGAAAGTTTTGTTCGCACATTACCACATTGGTAGGTGTTGATAATTTTCTCTAATAACCTCTCTTATATAATGTAGTGAAGTGAAACTTTCTATTGGCACTTCTGCAGGAGAGAGCTACAGTAAATAGTTTACTATAAACCAGAGCTTTATTGGATTAACTTTGATGGTCCACACATGGCAGACCAGCAATAACAAATGTTTCCTAAAACCTGCTCTGATGTGTGCATTCGATGCACCATGTTTTCTCTTGTGGGGTTATAAACCAGAGTGTTTGTGTTTGGGAGTTTGTGTGGCATATTGCAGTACAGTCTAAGGACAGAGGGCAAAGTGGAGCAAAGGCTTGCTTTACAGCCTTACAGGAACTATTAACTCCATGTCAGATATAAATCTTGTTGTATATATTTAATGTATGGTTTGTGTGTGTGTGTGTGTGTGTGTGTGTGTGAGCGTGTGTGTGTGCGTGTGTGTGTGTGTGTGTGTGTGTGTGTGTGTGCGTGTGTGTGTGCGTGTGTGTGTGTGTGCGTGTGCGTGTGTGTGCGTG
>VUQS01009456.1:46901-65963 GCA_015108495.1 Heterochromis multidens
ACATCCTCACGTACAATCAGATTATGCACAGTCATGAACAACAGAACCAACCAAAAAGATGTGCTTATGCATGGGCTGATTGCCGGAAACTGCGCTAAAAGCATGGCAGCAAAGATTTCCAAAAAAAAAAGAAAAAAGATGAAATCCTCGTGTTCCTTTCTCTAACACTGATTTCTTCAATCAATATCTCAGCACTACTTCTGTGTCTGTGTATCTGTTTGCACAGTATGTGTGACTCCAGGTGTTGTTAGCCACCACTGACAGGCAGCTGTATTCTTCTCATTTCTACTTCGCACTTTCCTCTTTGTAAAATTTTTATAGTTTAGCTGACTTTAAACAAAATATCGCAGCCAGTCTTTCTTCCCTTCCCTCCTTCTGTGTTTCTTCCTGATACACAGAAGATCAAAGGCAGGAAATGGGATTTTTTTTAATGAGTTAATGTTATGCCTGTTCATACAATTTCCAAATTTGCCACCTTTTATGTGTCAGTTTTTCTTTAAATTCAACTTCAACCTAAGTTGGTAATGTCTCACTTTTTTATTAATTCATCTTCTTCAGTGTGACCTATCTAAGCCTGATCTGTCTATCATGGTGCCATGGTTACCAATTAGCACCTTATATTTTGTCTGTTAAAGGTTACATCCATCCATCCATTCATTTTCTTAATTGCTTATCCAATTCAGGGTCACAGGGGAGCTGGACCCTACCCCAGTAGGATATATCCTGTTCAGGTCACGGGGCTAACACAGAGAGTCAGACAACCATCCACACTTAGATTCACACCTACAGCAAATTTATAATCACCAGTTAAGCTAACATGCATGTCTTGGGACTATGGGAGGAAGCTGGAGCACCCAGGGAGAACATGCAAATTCCATACAGAAAGGCCCCAAGTCTTTTTCAGTAGCACTGTTAAACTCATAGCAAGAATGTCCTAGGTTCAAATCTTCCCACACCCAGGACCTTCTTGCTGTGAAACAGCAGTGCTAACCACTGTTTCACCCTTTTTTACAGTAGAGCTCAGAATTAGCCCTGGCATTTTGGCCTAGACTTGTCCTGATACGTATACCACACTAAATTTGTGAGAAAAAGAAGACCTGATAAAGAATAGATCATATACTTCTTTTTGTTTTCCCAGACAAATTAGTATTGAAGCTGAAGTAAGAAGTTGAAGTAAGCAAATTGTACAGATTTTGTTTTATAGCAGCTAGTGGGTCCTCCATTAGCACTCTTTTGCTCGGTTTTATCTGGAGCATCTAAATTGGTTCCTTAGTCTGATCTACTCACTTTATGGGCTTGTCAGACACAAGACCAAAAAAAAAAAAAAAAGACAATTGTGTGTGCTCACTGGGAAAGTGCCTGGTACACCTGGCACACAGCTCATTTCTGTGCAGAAACTCACTTTACACTGTGGTTAGATGTAAGGCATCTCTTCAACCTTTAAAACAGAAACCAGCTCACAAATTTGTAATTTTGTAATTTCTTTCATCTTCCAGTTAAATAGCTCAGAATTGCCTTGGACATATCTACAGTGTTAACAGGGAGCAGACTCAGTGTCCTTTAACTGCTGCGTAAATTCTATAAATAATAAGAATAATCTCAGTTTGTGGAGATTGGAATGGCTTTGATTTTCTTTGTTTTGCTGTTTTTGAAACTTTTCCTGTCTGCTTTTGTTTAAAGAAAACCAAAGTACTGATGGTTAACGTGATTAAAGAGTATAATTAACATTTTTTTCTAAATCCCCAGTCGCCAGCTAAGTGAATTTGCTGATTTTACTTACCTCAAAACTCACTTATTTCTCAACATCGGTCAATGAGGGGTTGAGTTGGGGAAAAAAAACAATTCTTAAAGTCTAAGTGTGATTAAAAGGTCTTAACAATTCATGAATATTGTTTTCTTAAGGAAAACCTCCTTTTAAAGAAATGAGGTCAAGCTTGACACGCACCATGTAATACAGGGGTTAATGAGTCAACTCTGGCGTCCTACAAGCAGCCTCCAGGGTAACCAGAGCAGACAGTGTCACAGAAAACAATGGAGAGCTTTTTTGTTCAGTTGGAAACAGAGAGCAGAGAACGGGGATTATTTCTAAAATAGCTCTGTGTTTGTCTTTGAAAGAGACTGGTCAGTATCACACTGGACTGAATCTACTTTACAGACACAGGGACACACACACACACGCACACACACACACACACACTTCAGTCCTATAGACACAAATGCAAGAAATAAGGCTTTGAATACACACAGACAGTCTGTGAACATGCACACGCACACAAAATACTCATACAATACTATAGGCACAAACACACACACACACACACATATATATATATATATATATATATATACACATGGCAGATTGCATTAAAGGGCAACAGCATGAAAGAGATAATGCAGCATACAGGGGAAGCTGTTTTGGTGTGTGTGTGTGTGTGTGTGTGTGTGTGTAGAAAAATGTGAGTGATCTAAGACCAGGCATTAGTGTTTGTGATAAAGTGAGGGGCCTTAAGTGGTTTTAGAAAGGAGAGAGCCCCTGTGTGTGTGTGTGTGTTGGGGTTGGGGTCAGGTGCCTGGTTCATTTGTGTATATCTGCTTACTGTCTCCCTTGTCGCCACAGCGATGACATCATGGCACACGACTGCCAAATGACGGAAAGAATTCCTCCCGTCTTCTTTATAGAGAAAGATATAGAATGAGTGACGAAGGATGAAGGGAAAGAAATGATAGAAATTAGAGCTGCAGTGTGGGTGGGGAGTACTGATAGAGGAATAGGTGAGAGGATGAGAACAGAAATTTTAAATGGAAACTTGTTAATAACTTGTAAAACGTCCATATGAATGCATTTCTGCTTCTTTACAGTACTGTCTCTAGGAAATACTTCTTAAGCATTTCCTGGCCTACGAATTAGACTGATAGTTGACAGTTACCAACAATTTACCTTCATTTATGATAAGAAGTGTGCCCAGTATAGCGAGGTGATGGATAAGGATGTTGGACAGGCATTGTCACAAGCAACCTCAATGTGGGTGCAAAGTCTGCATGCCCTCACGCAACTGCAGTTGTTGGCCTAACCAGTATCTTTTCCTTCTGCAGCCTGTCTCCATATATCTTGTCTTTATTCATTTCCGATTGTTATAAGTATCTAACTTTAACCATGATTTATTTTCCATGACCATAAATTTACACATAGAATTATATTGTAGTCATCATTGGCAAATGTTTTAGAGAACACAATAAATCAGAGTTCCTGGGCTAGACCAAAGCTCTTTGGCATTGAAAGCTACTGTTAGGATTTACTGAGTGAAAAGGTAGTGATGGAAAGGTGTGGACATAAGTTATTTTTGTGGCATGTGTTTGTGAAAGTTTTAGGCTAAATCTGGGGAGAGGGGATTTAAGTGAATCATACATCACCATCTGCGGTAGGAAATACTGATAAAGTGTATTGTTTTTTCCACCACATTCAAATTTACCATTACTGTTTAATTTTCAGCCCACATAGTTTCACTCAGATTGCTGATGGTTTAAAAAAAAAAACAATAACAAAACATATAAATAGAACAAATAAATTTAGGCTACCAGTCGGAATTCAGGTTTATTGTATTCTGTAAATGCAAGGTTTCCTTTATGCATCTCCTTAGGTCATGCTGTCTTATAAATTTCCTCATTGAAATGCACGTTCCCCTGTAGACTCCATTTACTTTGCCCTCACTGACCTCAGAGAGCTTCAGATATCCCTTCTGTGAGCAGGATGAACACTGCAATTTTGAGTTTTTTTTACAGCAGTTGCAATTTACTGCCTCCACTGACACCTGCAATTCTACCACAGAAAACATCTCCTGCTGCCTCTCTGTGATCTGCACTGCTATGTTTTTTTCCATGAGAAAAGGTAAAACCAGCTCCTACATTATGTTTGTAAGAGTTCAAGTTCCAAGCTTCACCTGCTATTAGCAGATTATTCATTTCTTCATCAGGACTTCTTGTTTGGGACCCTATACTACTTTGTGCTGTGCTCAGATGAAGTGGCTCTGTGATCATTTTGCACATTAGTAGATGAGCTGCAGAACTTTCCATTGAAATCTGTGCTTTTTTCCAGTTGCTGTCTCACCCTCATTTGTTCTGCTTAGTAAATCTGGTCCCTTGTCTTGTAATAGGATGTGGAAAAAATTGGCCTAGGCAGTAAGTGTGAATTTACGATGACAACTCAGTAAACATCACAGCAGTAATCATTTTTTCAAAAGTCCAAGAAAGACCAAGTATAATTCAATAGGAATTAGCTTTGCTAATCGAATGCACTTGATTAACTGATTGTCAGCAAGTGTGAGCAGCTCTATAAAAGCAGAAGTTTTGGAAGCTTGCAGGTCTGGAGCATTCAAGTATGTGTTAACACAATGCCGCAGTCTTCCCAGGAGTGGACGCCTCAGCAAATTCACCCCATGGTCAGACCAATGCAATGCTCAGAGAAACCTCAAAAAACCCAAGAGCTACATCTCGGACTCTACAGGCCTCAGTTAGCATGTTAAATATTAAAGTTCATGACAGTACAATTTAAAAAAGACTGAACAAATATGGCTTGTTTCGAAGGGTTGCCAGGAGAAAGCCTCTTCACTCTAAAAAGAACATAGCAGCATGGATTAGGTTCGCAAATCAGAAGACCTCTGGAACAGATGAGACCAACATGGAAATGTTTAGCCATAATACACAGCACCACATTTGGCGAAAACCAAACACAGCATATCAGCACAAACACCTCATACTAACTGTAAAGGACGGTGGTGGAGGGGTGAAGATTTGGGCTTGTTTGGGCACCTTGCAGTCACTGAGTCAACCATGAACTCCATGAATACCAAAATATTCTCAGATCTGTCAAATATGAGGACATCTGTCTGACAGCTAAAGATGGCTGAAATTGAGTCAAGTAACAGGACAATGTCAAGCACAGCAGCAAATCTACAACAGAATGGCTGAAAAATAAAAGAATCAAGGTGCTGCAATGGCCAAGTCAAAGTCCAGACCTCAACCTGATTGAAATGCTGTGGTGGAACCTAAAGAGAGCTGTGGATAAGTGAATGCCGGCAAACGTCAATGAACTGCAGCAACATTATAAAGAAGAGTGGGCCAAAATTCCTTCTCAACAATGTGAGAGAGACTGATAAAGTCATACAGAAAACCATTACTTGAAGTTATTGCTGCTGATGGTGGTTCTACAAGCTGTTGAATTATGGGATGGACTTTTCACAGTTTTTCACAGAACTGCATAGAGTCCTCTGAAAACCTTCTTTTTCACATGACTGTAACTAATGTCATCCAACAGTAATCTTCCAGAAATCTAGCCTTGTGAATATTTAAGTTGTCACATCAGCATGTTTCATGGGCAAACCTTCTTGGGTACACCCACTGTACCATCACAGCAGTCATATTGAAATAAATAACAAAGATGTGTTTTGTTGATGCAGTGCTTTTGTTGGCTTAACAGTTAGAGAAAAGAGTGACATTTTAAAACAACTTCATTAACGCAAAATCCTGTGACTGATACTGCATGTATAAATACACTACTGCCACCACAGTGTCAAGTTATCTTTCAGATGTTTAGTGTAAAATTACCACAGGATTCAATCCAAAAGGTGTTTCCAAAGTGGAGAATTTACAGTATGAGAGCGCTAACCTCTTTAACAAGATATTATTTTTTGTTAGTAGACCTTCCTTGATCCTGTTGCTTCAGAAAGGAAAGACTTGAAAGGGGAGTTACAGATCTAAGGCTGCACGTCCACTGGGAACCTTTCCTCCTCAAAGTGCTGGCTCCGTTGTCTTTGTTATTTTTAATGATAAGGACACATTGCCAACAGTGGCAAGAGCATACTATGTTTTAAGGGCCCTTTCACAGTAGAATTATCCAAAGATTCAGCAAAAGAGTGCTGCACTCAAAACAGGTTTCTTTAACAATTACATAGCAATAGCAGTAGCCACAACCAGCACTTGTCATAAGCATGTGTTTAGCTGAGAAGGCCAAGGATAGAGTGTGTGTGTGTGTGTCTGTGAGAGACACACACACAGAGAAATGAAGGGAGAGCCACAGAGGGGCCCAGAATGAGACAAGTGCATCTGGAATAAATATCATTTTATCACCAGGGGTTTATAAGCGCCTTGTGCTGGCAGGTAACTCTCAGATATGGTATAAAACTAGACGCACTGTTAGCTTTAACAAGAGTAATGTTCCATTAGCCTCTCTGCATACGTGTGAGTCAGAATCTGTGTACCGGTGTTTGTATAAAAGGAAAGGGGAAAGACTGTGACACTGTTCCACTGTCTCGGAGTCTGGAATGAAAAAGTCCATGTGCTAATGTTTGTAAAAAAAGTATTTAATTGATTGGCTCACAGATGAAGAAAAAGACCATTCTTAGTAATAGTGAGAGAAAGTTTTTTCAGGGCGTTAAAGACGATTACTTTTTGATTGCATGATGCGTAGTATAGGCTTTCTTTAAAGCCTTAAAGAAAATATATAAATAAATGTATCCTAATATATCAATCTCCAGTACGTTTTTGTGACACTACTGCCAGTGCACGGATTCTTGGTGCTTTTTGTTCTTTATTTTAAATTTCATATCATAATAATAATTGTAGGTATTTCTGATATCAGCAGTTCTTGTCATGGCTCTTAAAATTAATAAAATTAAACACTAATGCATCCCAATTACATTCTGCCTTATTGAGTTATCAGTAAATACACTGCAACAGTATTGACACTAAATTAAGGCATCATATTGGCATCAAACATATCCAAATGATACTCATCCCTACTTTGTAGCGTGAGATCTTCACCTGTCGCTCTTCAATCTCCCTCACTTACTCACTCAATCACAAAAAATACAATAAATGCTTGAATCATTGAGAGATCATCAGTTAACATCAGTGAAATTATAGGGATATAAAGCTATATATTGTTACATAAAGATATTAATGTCACAGAATGTAAAATCCATATTTATAAATGGGAACTGCTTTCATTAATAAACACTGAGACATCTGACAGCAACTAATTTGCCAAGGAAATCAATCTACCAACCCATGTCCCAGCTTCCCCTGTCAGTTTAGATGCATGATAGGACATTTGTACACTGACAGTTTGGTCCATGAGGTTGACCAAAGAATCTGTGGGTCTTCACACAGTCTAAACATGTAATCTGTCTTGATTTAGACACCCTCATCACTGCATTCCTCATTGCACCGCTGTATCTCTATGTGTGCATGTGACTGGGAGAGAGGGAAGGTTTAATTGCGTGTTGAGTAAAGAGATAAAGTGCTCAGAAATGGAATCTAAAAAATGCTAATAAATTATACCTCTGTCTGCATCAGTGTGCATTTCTGTGTGCATCTGGATAATTGGATTTCTGTGTGTTTGGCTCAAACATTATGACCCACCAACTATGCTGTTGCTTTTTCACATGTTGCCAAAAAAGCTCTGAACTGCCAAACAATGGACTCTATAACACAGCTAAAGGTGCCCTGTGGTATCTGGAACAAGCTGGAATTGCTGTTTTCTAGCACATCCTCCACAACACCTAGTGTCAGCTCACAGTTTGTCCCTCCTCAAACCGCTATCAGACCACTGTGACCAAAAGGATATGCTCTGATTCAGGTGTCTGTTCATAAATATTTGCTTTCTTTTGTAATTAATCTCCATTTTTATCACATCCAAAAGTTTTATTTGTGAGAATCAATTTCACTTAAAGTCTAATATGTTGCTGTTTTTACAAGATAATGAGCGTTATTTGTTTCATTCGTGAGTGGTGATAGTGTTTTGGCTCATCAGTGTTTCTCTATACGTGTGAATCCGTCGGTACAGCTGGAAAATGTGTCCTGCAATGCTAATTTATTATCAAAATCTTCTTATTGTAAACTTGTTATAAACATTGTAATATCTCAAAACTGTGTATTTGCAAAAAGACAACAAAGCAAGCTTCAGAAGAAAAAACATAAAGTGAATATACTCCACTTTTTTTAATGCAAGTTTGCATTTTTTTTTTATGTGCTTGTTTGATTGTGTGTGGCCAATTTTTATGGGAGCCTTGTAGGATTGTGGAAAAACTGCAGTGATTTAGACTCCCGCTGAAAACAGATATAATTTTGAGAATTCTTAACGTTGGGTGTCCTTGAATGTGGCTCAGTCCAATCTGTGGCTGATGGGATGAATGGGATGTGGCTTGGTGCTTCCCGACCACATGGAATGCTATCTATCTGTCAACCGGATCATCCAGGCAGGAGGGAAAGATAGACGGAGACAAAAAGGCTAGAAATGGAGACAGGGACTAGAGAATGGTATGGAAACAGAGAGAGGGGCATTTTCATATAGACTTGTAAATACATTTTTACCTCATTGCTATTTGAACCTAATATCAAATATGCTCTCTTAGCTCTTTGTTGGAATACTGGGGGGGTTAGGACTTTTTCATTTAACAACAAGTTAAAAAGTATGCACTCACTTGAATTGTCCATGAGCAACACATTGACCTTCTGTATGTTAATAAATGTCCCCATTTGCAAAGTTTTTAATCATTGTCATGTATCTTGTCATTGTGTAATTGTTTATGCAGGAAGACCAAATCTAAAGCTGCACTAGTTAGTGAGATCATTAAAATAAAGAGATAGGAGATGAGAAACAATGGGAAGTAGACTTGCTAGGCACTTTGTTAGGTACACATTGCTAGTACAGGGTTGGACCCCCTTTTACCTTCAGAACTGCCTTAAATATTTGTGGCATAGATTCAACAAGGTGCTGGAAACATTCCTCAGAGACTTTGGGCCATATTGGCATGATAGCATCAAAGAGTTGCTGCAGATTTGTCGGCTGCGCATCCATGATTAGAATCTTCCATTTCACCACATCCCAAAGGTGCTCTATTGGATTGAGATCCGGTGACTGTGGAGGCCATTTGAGTACAATGAACTCATTGTCATGTTCAAGAAACCAGTTTGACATAATTTGAGCTTTGTGACATGGTGCATTATCCTGCTGGAAGCAGCCATCAGAAGATGAGTAGACTGTGGTAATACAGGGATGGACATGATCAGCAACAACACTTAGGTAGGCTGTGGTGCTTAAACAATGCACCCAGTGTGGTCTTCTGCTGCTGTAGCCCATCTGCTTCAAGATTCGAAGTGTTGTGCATTCGGAGATGCTCTTCTACATACCTTGGTTGTAACAAGTGGTTATTTGAGTTACTGTTGCCTTTCTATCAGATTGAAGCAGTCTGGCCATTCTCCTCCTAAGTCACTGCTTACTGGAGCAGTGGTTTTCTCTTTTCTGGACCATTCTTGAGTAAACCCTGTGCAGGAAAATCCCAGTAGATCAGCCTGTCTGGCACCAACAACCACACCACATTCAAAGTCACTTAAATCACCTTTCTTCTCCCATTCTGATGCTCACTTCAAACTTCAGAAGGTCATCTTGACCGTGTCTACATGCCTCAATGCACTGAGTTGCTGTGATGACTGGCTGATTAGATAATGTAATAATGAGCAAGTAGCCAGTGAGTCTAAATAACCATACTGGGAAATTCTTGTTTATATGCTGTGCATCACAGTCACCATCAATAATCTTCATGTTTTTTTCACAATATAGTGCTCCAATTAAGAGGAGTGCATTCTTCTGGTTGACACACCATGAATTCACCATAAAATTAAAGGGTTGCTTCACCCAAATTAATCTATAACCATGGAGTTGGATATAGCTGTATTTGTCCAGAGATTAAGATGTTCTATCCCTACAATTTCTGCATTCACACAGAAAACAGTGCAAATGATGGGGTTTTAGTCTGTGGGAACACACAGGGACATCTTGTGTCTAACACCAGATAATCCACAGACAATTTCAACTTTAACAAAGTAATGTCACTGTAATGTTTCAGTGTTGGTCACACCACAACCAGACAGGGAACTAAACTGCTCCAGAACCAAAACATTTCTGGTGGAAAATAAATTCAAAATATTTTTATGGCTAAATGCATAATCAAATTCTTCTAGAAATGTGTGTGATCAGCATTTTTACTTTCTTCTGGTGTAACTTTAATAAAATTAAGTTAATAAAATAATGAATGTGTTACTAATGATAATCTTTCTCTGAGCAGGCAAGAGGCACTGCTGGCAGCGATAAGTGAGAAAGATGCCAATATCGCCCTGCTGGAGCTCTCCTCATCCAAGAAGAAGAAAACCCAGGAAGAGGTTGCAGCTCTGAAGAGGGAGAAGGATAGTCTGGTTCAACAACTCAAACAGCAGGTAAGACTTAAACACTGACATCCAAGGAAAAACCAGGAAAACTTTTTGAGAAATATGTAGATTCCAAGTCTGGAAAAATGTAAATAAAAGCAGGGGGAGCACAGGTGAGGTGACAGTGACGAGAGAAGCAAAGAAAAACAAGAGTGGCAGAGAGAAACTGAGTCCAGATGTAACCACAGCACTCCAACCACAAAGGGTAAATTTAGGATTAACCTACCACTCCTACTCTCACCACATGCACACACAGAGTTCTGAACTTCAACAAATTTCTGGTGACAACATTTTCTTATGAATTGGTATTTATGTAAATGTTCTGTCCGCAGCCACATACACACTAACACACACAAAACCTTGCACGTCACTTCACTGGTACGGTTAGATGTTAACAAGTTCAAGCACACAAATGCACACACCAATGTGTACACACTCCCTCAGGCCAAAAACAAGGATATAAACATGACCAAATGCCTCTGTGGTTCCACACAGAGGTCTATTCATACACACACACACTCCCACACACACACTCCCTAACACAGTAAAGGTTCTCGTGGGTCTTTTGAAATAACCAACTCCTTAGTGAATGAGCCTACTGGGAGTTTGGTGGATTTCTTCTTTACTGTTCTCTCATCATCATTTCTCCGTATGTGATATTACTTTTATTAACTTGCTTACCCAACTAAATATATGGTGAGGTGCACTATACTGGTTTAGTGGAGCTTAAATTTAGTGTAACAGTGATTGTTCTAGGGAACTTTTAGTATTAAATAATATGCACCCTTAACCATTGTTTTTTGTAACCCATCCATCCATCCATCCATTTTCTTCCGCTTATCCGAAGTAAGGCTGCGGTGGCAGGTGACTAAGCAGTGTATTTCAGATTCCACAGGGCCAGACAAAATATATAATCTCTTCAGCAAATTCTGGGTCTCCTCTCAGTTGGTTCTGCCTGTAAAACCTCCAAAGGTAGGTGCCCAGGAGGCCCCCCTAAACCACCTCAACTGGCTCCTTTTGACACAGAGGACCATCAGCTCTACTCTGAGTGTCGTCATGATGTCCAAGTTCCTCACCATATCTCTAAAGCTGAGCCCAGCCACCCACCAAAGGAAACTCATTTCAGCCACCTGTATTTGTGACCTTACCGGGTCTCAGTATTTGTGACCTTACTGGGCCCGAGACTATGTCTTGTGGGACAGCTATGGCTCAGGTGGTGGGGTTGTCCAATCCCTGGGTCGTACAGTCTATGTGTTGAAGTCTCCTTGGGCAAGATACTGAACTCCAAGTTGCCCCCAATGCACTCATCAGAGTGTGTGTGTGTGTTCCACTTTCCCATCCCTTGTTAATAAGATGCTAGATATTTGAACCCCCTCACTTGGGGCAGTCTCTGCCCAACCCAGAGGGAGCACTCCACCGCTTCTTGGCAGAGAACCATGGCCTCAGACTTAAAGGTGCTGATTCTCATTCAGGCTGTTTCACACTCAGCTGCAAACCACTCCAGTGCATGCTGAAGATCATGCTCTGATGAATCCAACAGAACCACATCATCTGCAAAAAGCAGGGATGCTATTCTGAGGTTTCCATAACAGACACCCTACATACCCTGGCTAGGCCATACGATCCTTTCCTTTGAATATCGCAAATAGAGCAGAGACCAGGGGCAACAATAAGTGGAGTCCAACACCCACTGAAATCGTGTTTGACATTGACAAGGCAGCATGCTACAACACAAAGCTAGTAGCAAATGACCCAGGACACAGAATGATGCTCAAGATGAGTCTACTCCTACCAAACCAAACCAAAGCTTGATTTTTAGCAGGTAATAATAGCAGAGATTAACTGTCAGGCTTGTAGCGTCATTCACAATCCCTTTCATAATTACAGTTGATGAAATATTTTCTGTGAAGTACACTTAGGACTGGTTTTCATCAACTTTGCTGTCAGCTTTGTGGAAGTACTTAAATACTGCAGGTGTTATGTTTCATACATTATACATAATAATAACCCCAGCACTGGCCTTAACAAAATTCATCTGTTAAATTATACATGGAAGTGTGGAAAAAATGGGGAAATTACTGTACAGGGAAACCCTTTCTAACTTTCTACCTCTCATCCTCTTTTTCGCATGTATTCCAATTTTTCTACATTTTACCTTTGACCTTTGTTATCTTTTACACTACCCAAACTAAACATGTTTTCCATCTTATATTATACTCAATTATTACCAATACACCAGAGACAAAAGACCCTACAGAAATATCATGCAAGTCTTTTTTTAACACGTGAAGTTAGAATAGTTTGTACTCTTACCAACTTGGTACTTGCATGACATGTAACATTAGCTGATGGAACAGTCTGTTACACTCCTAAGCCACATATCTACATAATTTATGATCTATGCATACTGTGTGTGTGTGATCAGCAGTCTCATAAGCACAGTGCACAACAGACATGCTGATATGATAATGACACATGGTAAATCATAACTAAGCAGAGATTGGAGAGCTTTATATTCACTTTTAAATCCCTTGATTCAGATTAACTATCATCCTAAAGACCACTAGAATAGATGTGCTATCACAAGGCTTTTGTGGCAAAATATTTCCACTTGTTCAGTGTTGCCAAAAATTTACTTAATGTATGGAAGCTCCAAGGTTTCAGAAAGATAAGCTTTATATATGCAAAAAGAGACAAATCTGCACGCCATAGTGTTTGAATAGATGTTTAAGAGAGAAGTGTGGGGTGTTAGAAAGTAGTGTCAAATGAAGTCAGACTAACAGTCATCACGCTTCTCTTTTTTCCTTCCTCATCCCTCCATCTCGTCTCTGTCTCTGCGTTCTATTTGAAGTCATTCATGACACCTCAGGGTCTCGAAGGTGGTTACTGACAACACAGAGACTCAACTGTCTGCTGCTATGAGTGTGTGCATGCATGCAAGGGTGTGTAAAGTTTTGCACAACTCTAAGTCTCTCAGTCTCTCTCTCTTTTTCTCTGTCTTGCTCCCATTCTCTCTATAGAGCCATAATGTTCAGTCTCCAGTGATGGATCACAGCGGAGACTTCCTCAGTATTCCTGTGTGTATGCAAGCATGTGTTTGCAATGTTATCAAGTAAGCTGAGGCTTATATAGCATTTTCTTGTGTCATAGATACACTCTTAGATGCCACAGAGGCAGAGTTGCAGCATAAAATTAAAAGTGAGTATAAGTCATTTGATGAAGAGTAAACTCTGGTTGTCATAAGGTCTAATGTGGCAGGTAGTATTTTGGTTAGCAAGCTAACTTTGGGTTAATACCCTGGCTTTACAGGAGGTGTGGTTCACTTATGTGTACGTTAGAAAAGTCCTTTGCAAAGTTTTTGAAGTTCTCTGATGTGTTTTTTGACGACCACCACTCTTCAGTCGGTTACAGGTCAGAGTCGGGGTGTTTTTTGATGGAGTGTTTAAATACTGCTTCCCATCTGGTCCAAATTTGGGTTTACACAGCACAGTAACCTATGCTGCACAGCTGTCAGACCCTGCTACAGAGCTGGTTAAATTCAGAGGATTACATTAATTTGTTTTCAGTCTGATTGATTAGTTCTCTGGTAAAATAGAATCACCATTCATAAAGGAGAAAAACTGTCAAAAACTGATTTAGTTTAATATTAACAAGAATGTAAACAAGAAAAGGCTCAATTTAAATAAATAAGTTCTTTAGGGCTGTTTGCAGGGCAAAGTACTTTCAGACATGTAGAATTACTCTGCCCCATCTAATTTCATCAGTTATTATAAAAAAGAAATTATTTCAGTGTATTCATTGCAGTGTATTAATGCACTAATGACATGGCGATGGTAAGCACATTTAGTCAGAACAGACTAATAAACCAATGAATACAAGCAAAGAAGATTTGTATTTCTTGTGTTTGTACTGCATACATTAAAACGCACCTGTGTCCCTGAAAGCTTTTCCTGCATGTTAGCCTTTGACCCCCAGCTGTAGGAGGCTGTAGATCAAGGTGACTTCAGCTCTCCTCACTCTTCTGTCTTTCCCACAGTCTCCTTCTTCTTCCCTCTAAAGCAGTTTTCACACATTTACTGAAGCCCTGAACATTTCTCAGCATTACCTGGCGTAAATGCATGTGACAACCCAAATATGATACAATTGGATTGGTCTTTATCTGCCCTACCCTAACCCTAGCACAAAATCCACCTGTGCCCATGAGAGAAATGCATGGGTAAATGTCTGGTGAATTCACAGCAAATCACTGGGCGTCATGGATCCTACCTCCTGACTGGTCTACTCAGAGTATTTCCAATATTGACAACACAATGTCTGATTTTTCCTGACACATAATATGTGTTAAAACTATAGACTGTATGTGAAACATGCAGTCACCCTTTGGTTAGGCTTTTTGAAGCCTCCATTTTACCTTTATGGCTGTCGCCATCTTGATTTTCTGAAGCCTGTAGTGACCATATTTAAACCATAGATTGAATCTGAGAAATAAATAACCGTGCTTCTCACTTCATTTATGACCTCCATACACACTTTCTTAATATATTTTTTATATTTAGGCTGGCAGGTCATCTACTAATTGCAAGGTTGTTGGTTTGGTCCCTGGTTGCTCCAGCCTACATTCCAAAGTATCCTTGGTCAAGATACTGAACCCCAAGGTGCCCCTGATGCGTTCATCGGAGTGTGAATGTTAGATAGAAAGCACTTAGATGTAGGAAAAAAGCACTTGTATCAATATATGGGTGAATAAGTCATGTAGTATAAAGTGCTTTGAGTGCTCAAGTAGAGTAGAAAAGCACTATTTAAGAACCAGTCAATTTATCATTTATGGCTTTAGTTGCTAGTTTCAGGTCCTATTCAACACACCATGGTGTTCATTTTGTAAATTATGGTCCAGCTTGTAGTAATTTGATGACAAAGCAGCATATGTAGCTACCTTGACAAGTCGGTGTTGTATAAGTTTGCAGTGTCCTTTCTCTGTTTCTCTGTCTGTCTCTGTCTGAGACATGTGTTTAGCAGTTACAGGTTAGGGATGTGTGTGTGGCTATGGCCGTGTCCTTGGTCCAAACCTGTGTGGCTCTAATATGGGCATTTTTAAGACTTTGGCTCTTCATGTGATGATATGGTATTTCCAGAAGGCCTAAATGAACTCTGTACACGAGCAGATTTGTTGTGGATCCATAAAGGGTCAAAACATATTTAAGTCTTTACATAAATAAATATATAAATATATTTAAATGAAATAATAATAATATAATCAAATCAAATAAATATATTTACACAAAAAATGTTTGTGTCCTTAGAACATATGACCACATGCTAGATTTTCTTTTTAGGTTTCTTAAATTAAATTCTCTCTAATTTATTTGTGAACTAAAAACATCTTTAATACCAAAATGGCCCCATTTTTCTTTTCCAAATCAGTTCATAGACATTGAGATTTTATTCATTCGTTACTCTCTTTTCCCACTTAACTCTTCATCATTTCTTGTTTGTAGTTATCATGACCTCCCGTGTTACTGGCAAGTGAAAAAATGTGGAGCTAATCAAATTTATTACACTGCAGAGACTTACTGCAATGAAATAATCTCCACAGCACTCAGCTCAAACACGATTCATTATCATTTGTATTTTTCCACTTATTAACAATTTTCTTTTCTTGATAGAAAAATGGGTTAAGGGTAATCTAATTTCTTATCATGATGAAATAGTTCTTGTCAAACCATGACTCAGCAACTTTTCATTGTTGATAATTGCAGAGATATCTACAAAGACGCTTCTTTTGCCACCGGAGAGAAAGGCGAAACAATAATCTCATGTAATGTTCCCCAGAGCGTTATCGTAATGAAATAATTTTCTTCCAAGCATGGCTCAGCAGTTCCCCCCTCACTTCACTCTGTGTTCATTTGTTTCTCATTCTGTCGATTGTTAGCGGGTTATAGCCGAGTTTTATGAAGGATGTGTGGGGGTGAGGTGGGGGGTTGAAGAGAAGAGGGAGGAGGAGTGAAATAATGGTGTGATGATTAGATTAAGTGAGAAAGAGAGTTGGCACAAGAACAAATGAGCTGAGGTCAGCATTCCTGACAGTTAGAGAAAGGGGGGAAATGTAAAGAAAGGCCAAAGTGGAAAATGAGGACAACTCTTCAATCATACTTCCTCCTAGTCTTTCCACCTCACCAATTTGCATCAACTTCATTTTTAGGATGTTTTTGTCCTCTCACCATTTACCATCAATTTAATTAACAAAGATTTTTAGTGAAGAGTGACAAAACTCTTCTTTTTTGGCATTTTGGCCATAGTCATCTTTTTTTATTTTTTTTTTAGAACCAAAGAGACCACATTTGGACAAGAGGGTAGAGCACTACATTTTCAGCTTAGTTAGAAAGCGGCATCCATAGACTTCATGGGTGTATCACACACAAACACCTGCTTATTAGTGCAGGTGTAAGTAAGTAAGGTGCGACTATAATAAGGCAGGGGCTTAACCACATAATTAACCACACTGCAACCCATATTATTTGTCAGATTATTGCATTAAAAATGCCCCAGAAGGCACAAACATGGTCAAGTGATTTAGTTCAGTGGCCTAAATTTATTAGCTCATGGAGGGGCCTAGCAGCCAACTAGTAACGATAGCGCCCTGTGTTGCTATGTGACAGTCAAAGTCAACTTTCCTAATAATGCAGTGTTATGCCTTAATAAAATGTAAAAGCATGAGATTTAAAAACAATCCACCTTCCCTTGTACAGTTGTTATGAATGTGGAAAATATCTTTAAAGACCAAAATCGTTTTGTAGCAGCCTGTAAACACGTTTCTTTCTAAAGCATTAAACGTGGAAATCTATTGGGATTAACTTGTTTATGGAGCCCGCCTCAAGTGTCCATTCAAGGAACTGCAGTTTTTGGCTCCTGAGTTGGCTTTGTTTTTCCACTTGAAGGTAACAAACCTGCTAAGCGCTTATTAATAGTAATAGTAATCATATTTTTATCTTGTTCTTAGATAAAGGCCAAATGAGTTGGTTTACTCAAAGCAGCTACAGTATTTGTACCATCAACTCTTCTCAAATAACTGAAAGTGAAACTCAAAGTGTTTATGGATCAGTCTGCATTACAACAGAAATTAGTAAAATTAGTAAATCTGTAGGGAAAAATAAACAAAATCAGCAAAGATCTGGACAAAATTAACTAGAAATCAGTGGACTAGACAGGAAAGAAGAAGAAAGAAAGAGGATATAGTGCAGAGAGAAGGAAGGAAACAAACAGGAGACAGAATTGGCCACAGATAAAACATCAAATTAAGGAACTCAAAAAGAGAGAATGAGACAGGAAAAAATGAAATACTGTGTCTATAGAGAAACGATAGACACTTAAAATAAGTGTTAAATAAGCTTAGATAACTACAGAAAGGAGTGTGAGACACAAGAGCAGTGTTGGGTACTTGGGTAAAAAGGCTTAATTATCAAAAGTACTATGTATGAGAGGGGTGAGTGATGAAGACAGGAAGAGTGGGACGAACTGGGGATTATTTTGATACAGAAAGCTATAAGATTCTGAGAAAGAGGATGGGACACAGATTACAGAGAGGTAGGACAGAAGATACTAAAGAGATCAGAAATCAGGCACACTCTTGACACAGCTTATTCTTTTCTTAACTGTCTTTCCTCCTTTTTGTTTCTTGCTTTCCAGATCCCAGAGTCTTTGTAAGTGTTGGAGCAAATGTATTTAACTTTTCACTATGATCTCTCAACTTTTATGAAATAAACTTTCCTAAGGACAGAAGCACATCTGTCTGTTCAGGAGTACATCATGTGCTGCATATGAACCTGGCCTTTTGGGTTATTGTTATCTGTCTTCTGTCAATCTGAATTAGTGTATGAATAAATAACAAATAAATTAACGTACATCCATATGCTTGTTATACATATAGGTTATACATGCATACTGCTTATTTGTCATGATCATTTGGACACAGTGGTTTCATCTTTGAGCCAAACTCCTGGCAGGAGTCAACTAGTCATATTTCTAGAAGTGCAGATTAACTGTATTTGTTGTAAGACTCCAGACATGAGACCTCTTCATCCATTTTTCAGCCTGGCACAGTCCATTTCAGAGATGCTTACCTATGAAGGCCAGGAGCTCAGTTGGTGGGTTTCAGGCTGAGGATGTTGCTGCTGCATAAAGCCATGTTTAAGATGAATGCGCAATTAAAGCTTTGTTTAAGACGCATTTACTCATGCTAAAATGGAGAATACATGTTGCAGGTAATTTACTAATTTATCATGGAAGCTTAGGTATAAGTAAATTCAATTCAATTCAATTTCATTTATATAACAGTCACCTCAAGGCGCTTTATATTGTAAGGTAAAGACCCTACAATAATACAGAAAAACCCCAACAATCAGACAACCCCCTATGAGCAAGCACTTGGCGACAGTGGGAAGGAAAAACTCCCTTTTAACAGGAAGAAACCTCCGGCAGAACCAGGCTCAGGGAGGGGCAGCGATCTGCCGTGACCGGATGGGGGTGAGGGGAAGAAGACAAAGACACACTGTGGAGGAGAGCCAGAGATTAATAATAACTCGTGATTAAATGCAGAGTGGTGTATAAACACATGGTGAGTGAACAGAGGTGAGAGAAGGAGAAACACTCAGTGCATCATGGGAAGCCCCCAGCAGCCTAGGCCTATTGCAGCGTAACTAAGGGAGAATTCAGGGTCACCTGATCCAGCCCTAACTATAAGCTTTATCAAAAAGGAAAGTTTTAAGCCTAATCTTAAAAGTAGAGAGGGTGTCTGTCTCCCGAATC
>VUQS01009465.1:2388-20584 GCA_015108495.1 Heterochromis multidens
GTTCTGTGTTTTATTTTGTTTTTTTTTGACTTTTTTTTTTTTTTTTTAAATCATGGTGACCATCTGATGCAGAAAAGCTGCTCTGATCTAAACTCAGCTGTCACATTGTTTCTGCATTAATACGTGTGTGTTTACAGGGGTCTTTATTTCTGTGAAGATGCAGTGTGTTTGGGTTGGTGGGGGCTGAATGGAGAGTTTTATTAGCTGTAAATAAATGCTCATCTCAGGACTCTGTTTCAACTTGGCTGCTTCATTTGATGAGGACAACAGGAACTGAGGTAATAATGTGAGCTCAGCTGCGATGCCACAGGCAGATTGTGTCAGATTGTGTGCATGTGAGTGTGGTTGCATGTGTGTGTTAATAAAACAATATTTTACATAAAATAGTGAAAGCACATAACCCATGAGAGCAGCAGCAGCTCGTTCAGGGAGCAAAATTGAGAAAATTAAACACTGTCTTTCATATTCCTCATGACCAGCGAGTTCAAAAATGCAAAGTTTGTACTGGGACACCAGAGGAACGATAAACTGTATTTACTTCAGGAATTAACACACACACACACACACACACACACGCGCACACACACACACGGTCAGCTCTCCATGCTGACCTGTATAATAAAGTATAAAAAGACAAAAATTAAAAATCAACCATCAGTACAATCCTGATTATGGGCTTGTCATGTTGTGTGCTTGTACATGAAGCCAAGCTGGAATGTTTTTTCCTCTGGTACAGTTTGTTCATATTAAAATATCAGCTGGAATTTTAACCAGTCAATATCGACTAAAAGCCAACAGGAAAATGGATTTTAGTAGCAACGTGTTTGTGGTTGGTGAGACCTCCGGGAGCTGAAAATGAGCTGAAACACGAAAGGAGCTCCGCCCTTGCTTTGACCTCTGACCCCCTGAGGCTAAAGCTGCCTGTATAATGAAATACATTAGATCCAGTATTGATGTGGTTTGCTCCTGGAAACCGTGTTTTAAATTTTGAACCAGGTAAAAAAAAAACAGCAAAAAAAAAAAAGTTTCTACAATGCTCTTTTTCTTTAAAATATACATGATGTTCAGAGCTGATGTTACTGATGCAGAACAACTACAACTACAGCAGCTTCAAACTAAACAAAGTTCAGATATAAAACTGTTTCCATTAAAATGATTGCTAGAAGCAAAAGTCTGATTTTTCTATTCTAAACTAATTAGTTTACTGTCATAACTCTGACTTTTATTTTCCTTGGATTTTCTTTTTATTTAAAATTATATTCATCTGCTTTTTGATGTAGTCCAGTATATAGACTTATGCAATCAAATTTTCCTCAAATGTTCCTCATTTTTAATATTCAAAAACAATAAGAACACACACAACAGCAGGTAGGATAAGACAAGATAAATTCATTCAAGACCATGTGTCCACCTGTGCACTTACTGGTATATTTTAGGCAAAGTTTTGATCAGTTGCTGCACTGAGGATCAAATCAGGAACAACCTGATGCTAAATCATTAAAGACCAATTTGTAACTGAATGTTGAGGTGTTCTGATAATTTGTAAAATCAATTCATGTTGATCTGCCCACACAAATTGCTTTTTTATATAATAAACTACTGGTTTCTTTTGCTTGATGGTGATCCTTTACACCCTTTTTTGTCCCCTAAAGTAATATCATGAAGCAGGAATTATTTAGTACCTCTTTAGTGTGACAAGCTAATGAGGTATTAATGAGTAAGTACTTAATAATTAATGCTATAATTTGTGCCATATAGTGGTTCAAGAATTAATCAGGGATAGCCTTAGAGAGAAAGTGGTCATTGTGCAGTTTGATATTTATGAAATAATTATAAAGGTTTAAAACTCTGTTTAAACAAAGGATCCTCAGTAGAGATGCCCAGACTTGTCTTTTCCAGCCACCTCATGGGTGGACAATGAGGCATTCCCAAGCCAGCAGAGAGACCTAGTCTCTCCACCGTGTCCTGGGTCTGCCCCAGGGTCCCCTCCCAGTTGGACATGCCCAAAACATCAACTTAGGGGCATCCAGGGGGCATCCTAGTCAGATGTTCGAACAACCACAACTGGCTTCTTTTGATGTGGGGGAATAACAAAAAGCTCTAATCAAATAAGCTCCTCACGTATCTCTAACACTGTGCCCAGATAACCTTTAGAGGGAACTCATTTCTGCGGCTTGTATCTGCAATCCTCCCCTCACCCCCAACCGGTCGCAGTAGATGGCTGCTCCTCCCTGAGTCTGGTTCTGCTGGAGGTTTCTTCCTTTTAAAAGGGAGTTTTTCTTTCCCACTGTCGCCAAGTGCTTGCTTATAGGGGGTTGTCTGATTGTTTTGGTTTTCTCTGTATTTCTCTGTATTGTAGGGTCTTCACCTTACAATATAAAGCGCCTTGAGGCGTTGTGATTTGGTGCTGTATAAATAAAATTGAATTGAATTGAATTATTTTTTCGGACAGTATCCAGAGCTCGTGACCATAGGTGAGGGGTGGGAACATAGACTAACCCGTAAATCAACAGGTTTGCTTTCACGCTCAGTTCTCTCTTCATCATGACAGGCTGGTACAGCATCCAAATCACTGCAGATGCAGCACCAATCCATTTGTTAGTCAGTCAATCTCCCGCTCCCTCCTTCCCTCAATCACTTTTAAACAAGACCCCAAGATACTTAAACTTGTCCACTTGGGTCAGCAGCTCATTCTCATCCCAGAGTGGGCACACCACTTATTTCTGACTGGGTGCTGATTTCCTTTCTTTAAGTGTAAAGAAGCGCATTCTGAAAACATTCACCAGGGCCATAGCCCAGATTTTAAAAAGACATAAAAAGCCTAAATCACAACCTCAAGTTCAATGCCCCCCCTAATCCCAATCCCTTAAAAAAACAGTATTTTAAATTGTTATAATTTAGGCAAGTTATCTGGATCCAGTAATACTTTTAATTTTAAAGACATTTTAACTCCTGAGTTGGAATGCTGACATCACCACACCAGGAATATCAGTGCATTGTACTGAAAAATCTGTGAGATTAATAACATCACTGCAATTTTACTATCCAAAGCATCAAGTGGGCCAAATTGGACCCTTTGGAGGGCCGGTTCTAGCCCCTGGGCCACATGTTTGACACTCCTGGTTTAGCTTGACACCCAGCTTTTGCAACAAACTTGTCTACACAAACACACACCTACACACACACACACACACACACACACACACAAGCATCAGTGTGCCCATGTCACCATAGCAACTCCATTCTCCACATCTCTGCTTCTCCCCTTGTTCCCTCCTCCTCCTCCTTCATGTCAAACAGAAAATCCATACGGGGGAGGGAAATGAGAGAAACAATCAATTTGTCCTGAACTCACCGCGTTTGTGTTTGTCACTGTCGTAGTGACCAGATGCTCCGAGTCGTTCCCGTTTGATTTAACAATTCATTCATCGGTGATGTCTCTTTGGCAACACTTCTTTGTGGCAGAAAGGAAGAGAGGAAATTTAAAGCTGCAACAATATTTTAACATTAAAATGACGATAAAAACAGGTACTTTGGCTTTATTAGTTTCTGTGTTGTGGCCGTAATAAATCTGCTGATTTTCCTGAAGCATTTTGTGGGTGAATATTGCACCAAATTAAGCAAATTAAGCTGCGCAGCCTCAGCTGCCAATCATCTCCTATCAGTCATACTGCCACCGCCAGTTGGCTCCTGTGTGCAAACATCTTAGCAAAGATTAAACTTCCAAACTTTCCTTGAGGTTGTGCACTGATCTGTGTATTGAAAAAAGAAGCTTTAAGATTTTCTATTTGCACTTCCTACCACGTAATTTTTGAACGATCCAGATGACTGCCCACACATGATACATAAATATGCCTCTTGGTGGCTCCTAGAATTTTGACGCTAGCAAGAAGATCAGTTTTTAGTCTCCTCCTGACCCCTAGTGGTTAAAAATGACAAAAACAAATAATGCATTAATGCATCTTTAAAAGCTGCACAGAACCATTAGAGGTATAAAAGATTTTTAAACAGACTTGCAACAGACAGAATTAATACAATACAGACATCTACGGTATTGTATTGTGGTTCCATCTTCCTGTGCCATGTTACCTATGTGGTGCTGTTAGTTTAATTCCGTGTTATGAATTTTAGAAATCTCGTCTATTGTTTGTGGCTCTTTGTGGATTTACTATATTCCTGAGTTTCAGTTCTTGTTAGCTTTTGTTACTGTTGTTTCTAGTTAGCTCCCTTTTGTGTTTCTTGGTGTCCCAGTTTAGTCTGCATTTGTCCTTGTCTTTCTATGTTCCCCCGTCTAGTCCTCCTGTTGTCCCCATGTCAGATTAACCCTTGTTCCCTGTCCAGTTGTGTCCCCCTGTTTTATTGTGGTAACTGTAGTTTTCTGTGTCTTGTTTGTACTTACATGACACTAATGTTCTAAAAGCAAATTAGTGTGAGGAAGCAATCACAAAAATGTGCCAATGAGAGAAGGTTCTGCAGGTGCTCTATGGACAGTACACTGGTTTATAAACAAAAATGCAGCCAGTTCATTTCAATAACGTAAAAAAGTCACACAGACTTTGGTTTATTATGGACTGATCTTTGTAGAAATGTGACTAAAAACCTGGGAAAACACTCAAACCTGCTGGCTCACTGTAAAAATAAAAAGTAACTTGGCCACCGGGGAACAGTGGTTAGCACCGTCACCTCACAGTAAAAAGGTCCTGGGTTTGAATCCAGCTTGGGGCCTTTCTGTGTGGAGTTTGCAGGTTCTCCCGTGTCTGTGTGGGTTCTCTCTGAGTACTCCAGCTTCCTTTCACAGTCTAAAGACATGCACAAGGTTAGGTTCATTGGTGATTCTAAATTACCTGTAGGTTTGAGTGTCTCTGTGTGTTAGCCCTGCGACAGACTGGCAGCCTGTCCAGGATGTACCCTGCCTCTTGCCCTGTGACAGCTGGGATAGGCTCTAGCCCCTACGCAACCCTGAATTGGATGGATGGATGGATGGATGGAACTTGGATCTGAGGACCAGAAACATGTGGGGCTCAGCTCCAAACATTCACGGTGAAGACTCTGTGAAGAGCAACAGTACAGCCAAAGGTGCAGCACAGTGCTCACAGCATTGAGCCATCCATTTGTCCTGATAGCAGGAGGCTATCAGGAGGCTACTGTCCTTCAAAATCCAATTTCATGTCCTGACTGGTTTCTTGTTATATATTTAGTCAGAAAATCTGAGTTCTTCTCAGCACACAGTCCTAAAGTTCTTCACATATAAGCAGGAGTGAAGAAGAAAGAGATGAAATATTCCTGCAGCCACATAATCAGCATGTTTCCATTTTTGGGGGCTGAGACTCAGTCTGCCTGGGTGTATACTGCCATCAAGTGTATGTTTTTGCAAACTGCAGGATACCTGTGATTTGTTACTAAACCCATTTCCAATAGTGTGTTCACAGGGCCACTTATGTATGTGCAAAGAGAAGGAAACAGTCCGTGTTTTCTTTAGTTAGCAATCTGGTCTCTTGTCTGCTCTTTCACATTCATGTCAGAACTTTTTTCATCATAAGAAAATCATGTGTTACATGAATAAAAATCAACACATAGAGAATAAAAATCTCCTCAAATCACACCAAAGAAGATAAATCTGATACATTTCAGTATACCAACTCCTTGATGGCTCTCGTCCGGATCTAGAGACTTAATACAGGGACTGGTTGATGCATGTGGAAGGCATTTTCAGCCTTGGTGGAGGTATACAGACTTCTTCCTTTTTACCCAGAAAAAGATAGAATAATGTTCTTCAAGTTTCACAAACTTACATTTAAGCCAACCCCCCAATTTTAATTTAACACACATCTGAAATTTATCTTTTAATTTTAGTCCATGCATTTATTTGTGCCTTGTTACACTTGAGTACAGGGCAGCAGAAAGACTAAAACATATGTGCAGGCTCAGTAATGTCACATTAGGAGGTGAAAAATGAGGGTGAAGGCTTGTAGAGGTAGACGAGGGCAACACAGTCCCAGGTGGAAAAGTGCTTGTATAAATCCCCAGAGAAGCAGTTGGAAAATGAGGAACAGATGAGTGAGTGGGTGTTGGGAGTCCTGATCGCCTAACAAGCTGAGTTAACGGGGTCACTGAAAACACCTTCTTTCCTACCGGTGTGGTGAGGTTTCTAGATTATCGTGAACTGTTTGTGTCCCAGAGTCACTTTTCTTTTACGTTTCCTACACTTTTTGGACATTTTGTGAGTGTGCAGGCCTTTTTGAAGACCTGTAGACATTGTTCCTAGTGCATTAAAAACTCACCAGAGGAAAATCTAAGAGCTGCCCTTACATCCCATTAATGCTTGTTATTTGTGGCAAAATGAGAGCAGTAAAGCATCCTTCCTGTGGTTGAACAGAACAGACGATCAGCTCTGATTCAGATCATCGACCATCAGCTGAGCTCAGTCGGGGTCCAGATGGTTTGGGATCGTGCAGCAGGTGTCTAGCTTCACTTCCAACTCCTTCTCTTCACGCTTGTCAGACGATGTGATTCATCAAAAAATGGAATTGAATGCTTTTTAACCTGCCTATTCTTCTGGAGATGCACTGAATACCATCTCTTTTAAATAAGCTCATCATTCAACTGCTCACCTTGGCGCAGTGACATACAGCTAAGGCCAGCCTCACAAAGACTCTGTAGGATTAGAATAATACAGGTTAGGCTTTTACAAAAATAAAAAGCACCTTATACCCAGGGCTAATAATGTGATGGTGTATGTTGCTGATGTTGGTCTGCTGTGGTGAAACTGTCCCAAAATTATGTTGCAAAAGCCCCATTTTAGATCATTCTTCCCCAGTGTTCTTGTCATGGTTTTTTTTCATGCAGGCCAAAAAAGAACTGAAGAAAATAATTTCAATCCTTCGAGGTTGGAAGTTTAAAGGAAAAGTTTAACTCGTAAAGTAAAATGAGATTAGTTGCTCTTCCTGTCCATTCATATTTTCTCCTCCTGTTGAAGAGACGATCCAGTGTAACTCCTGCCTTTAAATCAGATTAATGATAATCCGACAGCCTGGCAATAAAACAACACACTGATGGTATGGTAAACCTTACATTTATTTTAATCATTTTAATATAATGCATAATCTTTATTTATAGAGCACTTTTCTAAACCCACATTACAAAGTGCTTCACAGAAGGAAACAACCTCATAACACGCAGATTTTAATAACTATCAAAGCTTGCTATGAGCTTAACAAATTGTTTAAAGTTTATACATATGCATATATGCATATTAGCAATTTATGGATTAAGACACAACAGTAATTTACATGATGATCTGCATCACTTATTAGTCATGTTAATCATTGTTTTGATGAACGGTCTGATGGTGTTGCTTTGGATTATGGGACAATGTTATCTCCATTCCTTTCAGAAAGGATGGTGTAGTGTATCCTCTGCTAAGAGGTGATAAAGGATGCACTGAAGCATCTTTCCTTTGCATTCAACCAGCTCTGTCATAGGAAGTTATGCAAAAACGTCAGAGATGTTAGGAACATCAGTTAGGAACCTTCCTAATAAAAATTAACGACTTGACGGCAACCAGTGACTTAAACTGCTTTGTGCAACGAATTTAGACATCTGTCTGAAGTGCACTTGGTTTAAATAAGCCTCAGTCAAAGTCAATCTTTGTAACAACCTTATGTTGCTAAATGAACTCCATAATCAGCACCTCAAACCTTTCGAATAGTACTTTCATTTTAGGGTTTATCTAAATCTACTTCTGATGGGTGGCCATGAAAACGTGACAAAAAAGCAACCAGACACATGGTTTGTATAAAAAATTAGACCCCTTTTTATTGTGTTCTCATATATAAAAGAAATACAAAAAAGAAACATCGACACCAGGGGAGGGTCAGAGCAGGTCAGGGTTTTTAGGCGGGAATGGGTTGGTGGTCAGGTGACATGAAAAAGGGGAAATGACAGGAGGAACATCAGACAGTCCGAGGGGATCGGTCAAACAGACATCAACAGGTGAGGGCGGATGAACCTCCCTTCTTCCTTCCCTCCCCAACCACCACCACCTCATACTCCTTCTCTTTCTCCTCCAAAGATGACTTTCAGTTCTTCAGACATTCATCAAAAGCAGAGATGTTCAGGAGCCAGAAATGATCTCACTGGTTGAGTTAAACCAAAGTGGGAGGGGCCAGAGATTTTTCTTTTTTTCTTTTTCTGAGCACATTTGGGCTACCTGGTAAACCTAGAATAGTGAAAAGAAGTCACTGTGGTGAAAACATGTAAGTGACTTTCATTCATTTTTACATGACATTCATGATGTTGAAAGGTCAGCAGGCTAGTTCACCACAGCTTGAACCTCAAGACTAATTCCAATAACAACCTCAGAGATGAACAAGCTTTTTCCACCTCCCTTTGGCTGTAGACCTGTGAACGCCTTGGTTGTGGGCCTACATTTCTGCGTACATTCAGTGTTTCACACCAAAATGTGTTGTGTGTATCCTGAAGCTCTAAAAATCTTGCTGAGTGCCCTTTCTTCCTCTTTAAACGCTGGCAAAGTTTTGAAGCCAAGCACATCTGAAAAATGAACCCAAAGCTAACGTGCCAAAAACTGTAGTTCCTCTAATGACCACTTGAGGCTGTCTCCAAAAGTGAGTCAGTCCCGATAAAGCAGAAATAAACATGTTTACAGCCTGGGAAAAAAGAAAAGAAAAAAGATTTCTGCCTTCATAGTAACTGGACGGGACAACATTTTTATAACTCATCAATTTGAAATTATTATTATAGACTTAGTGGTGACTGATTTTTACCATTTTTCATCCCTCCGACACCATCCTTGATTAATCTAGTGGACAATCTCCTCGCTCTTATTTTGAAAATCCAGTCGTTGCTAACCAGCTAGCCCTGGCCCTTTCATGTCTTGTGTTTCCCTTGCTGGCAGACTCATTGGACAGATCTCTGTTGTAGAAGTTTTGACCCGCGGTCAGGCTGACTTCACCACCACTCTACTACCCAGGACTGCAGCTGGCGATTAACAAGCTGTATGGCGATAGTCACAATGCTGAAAACTAAACTGGAGTTAACAAACCATTGGATGACACTTTGGTGGCTACGCCAACCTTCTATATACAATCAAAGTTTGAAGCTTGCCGAGTGCACATATTCAGGCATTTGCTGCAGAGCTTATTCTTTGACTTTGGGGTCAGGGTTTTTCTTGGTGCACTACTGTCACCTGCAGTATATAAGTGTAAAACCTTCAGCAGGTATTACATCAACTGAAAATGGGCCCACACCCTGCTGAAAGTCACAAGTAAGTAGGGGTGGACGATATAGTCTCAAAATTACATCACGATATTTCAAGAAAATTTGCAAGAACGATATTTCTGACAATATGGGAAAAAAATGCTGAACAACGCTGCTGCAGGCAGCAGCATTTATAAGTGTAAGTAAAAGAAGGGCATTTTCCATCCTTCTTTTCCAACGTGCTACTGTCACTGATGACACACTTCCGAATTTGAAATGCGAATCTATTAAAACAAGGTGCCAGCATCAGCATTATAGTGCAATAGTAGTGACACAATATAAGTCAAATGTAAGCACAAAAGTAGCCTGGGTCATGTTTTCCCTGGAAATTTTAAGCATAAAATAACTGCTTAACACTTTAGTTTAACAATAACTAAAGAAACCTAACCATGTAACTCTCCAGGAGCTGCACAATATTGTCACATAATACAACTGAAAAATATTTTCTACACTTAATGTTGTATTTTGGGTCGAGCTTTTTAACCAGGTGCTTAAAGCCCTCCTTTACCACTATGTAACCGCATCAGTAATTTCCATCCTCTTCCTGTCTTATAGAGTGCAACTAGTGAGTGCTCCAGTGACACGTTTACATTTGGGTCACACATCACCAGCTGCTAACATCTCCTCCTTCAGACTTGATGGTTTTTGCCTCAAGCGGTGAAACAAGTTTATTGTTTCCACATTTAGCAGAAACAGTTTTCTTGCAAAATTATTTCCGTAAAATTATTCTTACTTTGCAGTTTTCTTTGCAAACTACTGTGCTTTGTTGGAGGTAATCGAAGCTGACACGCGGCTCTCGCTCTCAGACATACCTGGGCTTGTCTCATTATTGCACACTGGAATATAAATGGATGGCGCTGATATAGCAATGAGATTGTGATATGACATTTTTATGTCACATAAAAATGTATACCAGTATTATCGCTGCGCAGCCCTATTAGTAAGACAGGTTCATGTACCGCTCAGTCGTTTAGTGCAGTTTGCTTTGTAACCATTTCAAAGGCTTTAACCACATCTGTCATTAAAGACAAAAAGGCTAGCAAGACCTTGTTCTATTTCTTTGTCTTCAGGGTTTTCACCAGTGTACTGAAAGCCCTAAATTAACCCCTGAACAACCGTTAAGTTATCTAATGTGTCTTATTAGTCCACCTTTAATGTTTATTGTTTTTTTTACATATAAAAACAGCCTAAAAGTTTATCTGAACTATCAAGAAGTTTTAAAAAAAAACTGCTTCATTATCTTCAGATGTTCAGTTGATATTACTTTGCTGACGTTCACAGTAGGCTAAATCATTCATCGCTGTATCTGAATGAAGTTAAATAGGATCCGGTGCTCTCCAGGCAAAAACCATGACGACGTGAGCTGAAAATACTTGCAGTGACACGACTACTAAACTTAAGGCTTGTCCAAACTCAATTCAACACATTTTAATGCTTTTAAAATGTGTATTAACAAATTTTTAACCTGTTGCCATATAGTGCAGAGACTTCTCTGAAGGGTAGATGTAGGAGGTGGATAAGAAACTTCAATGACCACATCCGCTCTATTATGGTTTCATCTCTTCTCCTTGATATTATGACAAGTAGAATGCATTTATATTTTATGGTATTTATTTGCATCTCCTGAAAGTTTATATCTGCATGAGGAAAACCTGCTTTCATCACAGTTTCCATAAAACAAGCTCCTCATCGAGGCTCTGCAACCATCAGCATCCTTCTAAAACCAAACAAGTAGTAAATTTCATTCTGCCCTAACAAGCTGTGTTCAGTTTAGTCTTTCAGTCAGCACGGAAGTTTATCCTTCTTATTAACTCTTAGTGCATTTTTTGTTTTCTGGGAGATAGCTCTTATTAACAGGTTGTTTTGTTTCCAGTTCAGAAAACAGCCTTTATTCAGTACAACATAAAACTTGCAATTCAGGAACTGACAGCAGCCTGTGTTTCCAGTAAGCTTAAACTGCAACAGCTCCTGAAGGACTTTTCTTTTGTTTTTTTGCGAACATGCTAGAAAAAATGTTCTTTAGCTCCGCCCACTTAGGTTTAACTCAACCACTGGGACTATTTTTGGCTGAAGAGCAGCTGTGCCTCTGAGAAATTTACAGAACTGAAACTCCAATCTGCTCTTCAGGACAGCTCAGTTTTATCAGCTGCTTCAGCGTGATGGCCCCCTCCCACCTCGGAGCCACCGTGTGCTAACAACGTCCTCCGGTTGTAGTGGTGGTGGCCCTTCATGATGCCCGAGTTGTTGTTCTCGTTGAGGATCTGCTTTTGCTTCTGCCGGTTGAGCGACTGCACCAGGCCGAGCACCACAGCCGCCAGCGAGTACTGGCCAGTGATTTTGCGGGGCTGCAGGATGAGCGGGTTGGGCTGCACCCGGCCCAGCAAGAAGTGTGTTCGGATCTTGCCCTCTTGCTCGCTGATGCCCTTCACGTAGATCTCGCCGCGATACTCGAAAGCAAAGCCGCGCTCCTTCAGGATCAGGTAGGTCTCCTCGGGCACCTGGATCTTGCCACTCACACCGGTGCTGTCCATCCGGCTGGCCAAATTCACCGTCTTCCCCCAGATGTCATACTGAGGCTTCTTCGCACCGATCACACCTGCCACCACAGAGCCGTGAGTCATACCTGCCAAAAACACACAAGAGACCAGCTATTAGAGGGTGCTAACTCTTCTAAGACCCTTTATTGTTAAAAACAAAAAAGGGTCTTATTGTTTTTGTTTTGTTTTTAAATTAAGCAAATCTGGAAGTGCCAAAAACTGCAGTTCCTCAAATGGCCACTTGAGAAAGTTAGCCAAGACTCCCATGACTATACTTGTGCAGTCTAATGATGCTCCTACCACATTACCAAGTGTGGTAGTTTATGGCTCCAAAAAACCAACATGCTGAGGGTCATGAAGTTAAAATCACTGTTACAAAATGGGACTTTGGTTTCTCGACAACAGAAATCAATTCTGTGTCTCACTACATCAGGGAATGGTTCAGTTCAGCATACACAGTTTGCAGTCTTGATTGAAAATGATGATTCTAAAAATAATGTGTTGATTTTGACATTTGATTGCTACATATTTAATTATTCAGCTTTAAAAAGAAAAATTTGTGACAATTTCATGTCCACCCATCATCCATCCATCCATCCATTTTTTGCCGTTTATCCGGGTTCGAGTTGCGGGGGCAGCAGTCTGAGCAGAGAAGCCCAGACTTCCCTCACTCCAGCCACCTCTTCCAGCTCATCCGGGGGGACACCAAGTTGTTTCCAAGCCAGCCGAGAGATATAATCTCTCCAGCGAGTCCTGGGTCTACCCTGGGGCCTCCTCCGAGTACGACATGCCCGGAATACCTCATCTAGGAGGCGTCCAGGAGGCATCCTACTCAAATGCCCAAACTACTTCAACTGGCTCCTTTCGATGACAATCAACTGACAATCCTCTGGCTCTTATTTTGAAAGTTCTGTCGTTGCACTGAACCTTCACGTGTCCTGTTTCCCTACCAGTAAGCAGTCCAGGTTACTGTTGTGGCGATATTCATATATTCATATGGACTCCAACTCCATGATTGTGAACTTCAGTTGGTGACAGTAGTTCTTGTTCTGCTCTTAAGAACTGGAAGCAGAACAAGGTCTGCCGTCGCAAACTGCACTTTAAGACGTTGGAGTTTGACTTGAGACAGCTGATCTTTGCTATTTATTGTCATAAAGTATATAAAGTCATGTGAAAAACAAAGTTTTCACAGGACTGTGCAGTCTTGTGTAAAACTCAGTGCACCGTTACTGCTTCTATAGGAAACAAAGATTTGTCTTGATATTCCTCACCAGTTGCTTTTTCTTACTGGTGAATTCATTGTTAGTTCTTAAAGGAAAATCATCCTGGATTTTAGGTTCCTGCAGTGACACACCGAGAGCACATTATTTTCTGTGCTACAGCTACAGTAAAAAGCAAAAATGCTTTTTTTCCTTTTATTTCTTTCAGCTGCAGTGCAGAAACTACTAACCACATACTGTATCCTCACATAGCATTCTGGTATTTGCCATGGAAAACGAAAAGTCCAATCTGAGTGTTTAGACTGAGATGATCTTCACAAAATGTTACCCACGTTACTAAGCTCTTACCGATCCTCAGCTCGAAGTTGTTGAAAGAGTGCTTGTTAATCTCTTGGATGCTCTCGTTGAGGGCGATGGCGAAGTCTGCCAACGCACACAGGTGACCCCATTTATCTTCACATTGCTGTGGGAGTGAGAGCAGAAGAGTCTGAGTCAGCAGAACATCAGGACAAGCTGGAGGGCAGCCACGTCAGAGATGAAAGTGGAAAGCCGTCACTTGAGAGATATAAACTGTGTCCATGTGTCATAAAACTCTTTCACTGGCATGGACACTGGAGCCTTTATTCAAGTTTTGCATCTACCACTCGAACGGATACGACTGAGGTCTTTCAGTTATTTTATTTATCAGATTTGATTAACTCCACACAACCTGAAAAAGTCCTCTGCTATTTTCTACTAATTCTGCCTGAAAAAGAAAAAAAATCCAAATTCAGTCATTAGCAACACAGCAGCTATGATGCTACAATGAAAGGATGTGGGCTTTGTGGGAAAAGAGGCACCAAGTTCCTACAGCTTAAGGAAAGTTAGATTTAAGACTTTTTCAGGCTTTTCTCAGCCCTAACCCACCCTGAATGAATGTTAATGCCAACTTAACAAGAAATAAAATAGAAAGAAATGTAAAAAAATAAATAAAAATTACTACGTAAATTCGTTGTGCCTCGTACATGTGTGGTACTGGCTTCAGCCATGCTGCAGAATCTTTGTTAAACAGCCAATTTTCAATAAAGTTACACTTAATTAGCTAACAGATGGTGCTATTGGTATGAGGATCCTGGACAGCATGCCTGAGATTTGAAATTGTCAGAATGTCAGAAATCAAAGATTCATTAAATCTTCCTTGAAATCATTTTAATACCACTTACTGTCTTATTTTTCAGTTAATGTATTAAAAGCCTTTAAGGCTATAAGGAACCCTGGCAATTCTCAGGCCTATTTTCTACTGTTTTAATAGACCAAATCCAGTGTTCCTTTAAGTACTTTTCTTTTAGCCCTTTTGTCACATTAAGGTAAATAATACTACATTAAATAAAGACATTTTTGTGACAGAAATAATGGTTGTTGGTTGTTTATTAGCCATGTATACTTCTAGAATGTTCATGTCCCCACATAACTGTTAAACCTAGACTCCATGACCCCTGTTGATCCTGAGACAGCTGGTGCTGTATGCATACAGTAGATAAAACACCACCAAGGCTGATTAGGTTTACTGAAAACTGTATGGTCTCACCTGCTTTTCAGGTGACAGACCAGAGACGGCCATGTAGGTACTACCAATCGTCTTGATCTTCTCAATGTCCTGAAAACGATCCTCACCCAGCAGCTGTGAAGACAGAGAGACATTTTGAACATTTTTGTTCCCACAAACATTTTCTTTATGAAGTCACTACAAATGAGGGGAATCCAGCCCTGTTACATGTAATCCTTCCATCTGCCACTGCCTGTCATGAACAATGGTGTTTGGGTCTGTGGGTGTTTTTCTGTAACTTTCTTCTCTCAGGAACTTTTTTTCGAGGACATAATCCTTCACATCATTGTGTTTCTGCTTTTGCACTGTGTGAAGACTAGTTAGGTCAATTAGTCTGCTGATGTAGCAACCATGTTTTCCTCTTGGCTTTATGAGTCTCTGTTCTCTGCCTTTGTCTTTTGAGCTGCTCACGGCTGGTAAACACAAAGCAGTCACAGCAGGCAGGATTTCGTTAAGGTCTATCTTAGCTCAGTTTCTAGCTTACTCACCTTGCTGACATGCTCCATGCTACTCTTGTTTCTGGCATTCAAAATTGCAATTTTTGTTTGCATATTGCATTAAAATACCAAATAAGAACACTAATTACAAGAGTATTTGAGACATGACTAAATAAAGCATATGTTAAAGTGTCATCACACATGAAATACTCTCCACAGACACAGTGGTTAAAATGAGTTGCAGACAGTCTATGGGTAATTTATTACTATGTGATTTTCAATATGAGTTGACTTTTATGACACAAGCTGAAGTTTTAAAAGGCGGTTATGGGTATATTGTGGAGATGGTTTAGTTAGGCATTCGTACTGATTGGAAGTGAAATGCTATCGCTGTGTGGCTGTTTGTTGTAAGTGCCGCCGCACAGAAAAGTTTGATTAAAGAGGGTTAAAATGCAGAATATGTCACTGGATTTGGTTGTAACTGAACCTTAAATAATCCAGTAATTGCTTGTTGGCTGTTCCCTCCTAACCCTAAGAAAATCTGATGGTTTTAAAAGTGGACTGTTTCACTGGTTGTAAGGTTTACGCCTTTCAACAAAAACACATTCCATGACAATTTAGCAGCCTGTATTGTGTTACCCTTCATACCACCAAACATAAAAATGACATCGCTAGCATTAATTCACAGGTAAACATTTTAGACCAGTCAAACCATTCCTAAAATATTTTCTTTGCTTTGAGTTGATTAATATAACTTCCCCTAAACTAATTAATACTGATGAACTGCTGCGCTCTCTCTCTTATAAGAAATATCTCTGGATAAGTGATGTAAGAAGGAAAAAGCTTACATCAATCCAATTCTGACTTTTATTTGTCATGTATTTTATGTTTATCATCTGTCTTCTGAAAGGTTGCTGGGTTTAAAAAAAAAAAAATTGGCGCTTGTTGTGGTTGTTTAATCTGAGTTTAACCAGTGTTATATTTCAGGGCCACACAGAAGTACCTAAGCCACTGAAAACGAAAATGGCCGTAAGTCGTCCAATCGAGCTTCTGATGGTGGGAACGCACATCTGCCTGAAAGTTTCTGTGGTTGCAAAGAGTGGAAAAGAACAACAAAAACATGGAGCTGCTGCTCAGTTTTCCTGACAAAACATCAAATGAAGAATATCTCTTTGCTGTCAGTTCATATTAAACTGTCATCATTTCTTCAGGAATCTGTTTCTTTTAAACCACAACTCATTTTGATAACACTGTTTGCTGTGGAAAACATTCAGATTTATGCATAACTCACTTCTTTGCCATTTATTCCGATCTTCCCATCTGTATTATGAGCCACTCTGCCATGGGCTCTGAGAGGTCTGTTCTTGTTTTGAGGGGAAGCGAGTGAGGAGTGTGGCCTGAGGCAGCAGAGAGCGCAGCTGGTGTCTGTCTGTCTCTGCTCTTATTATCAGACTTTGACATTTTCTGTCAGAAACTTCAGTTCAGAGCCTTGATCAGGACCACAAGTTCCTGTAGACTTCAGTCTGTCCACAGGGAACCAAAAAGTGCAAAGTTTTGTGAAACTACAGCAAGTATGCTAACTCACACTGAATCTGAAGCATGGACACTTATTGACAGGCTCTTTTATCAACTGGTTTCTTCTATGTGCTTTCTTTCATTTAAGGGGTACTTTAAGGAGGTTCTTTACAAACAATTCTTTTCACAAAGCTAATTGTTGCTACAGTTCTGCTGTGGCAGATCAGTCAGAGTGAGTTTGTATTTCAGCTTGTTTTGAACTTCAGTAGAAGATCTGGAGGGAATCCAGCTGCCACGGAAGCTTAAAAATCCTCCTGCATCATGAAAGGGAAATCAATACAGGAAGAAAGCTAATGTCTGGGTTCATATCAGTGGAGTCCACAAACTTTTGTATATGTAGTGTAAGGGCACTACCCCTTGATGTTAGAGTTCTTTTTTCCCCCAAATTTGTGGAGCACTTGGTACAGCCTATCAGGGGTTGAGATGTAGTGCCCCGCATGGCCTACCTGGGTGAAGGGGGGCGACATTCAAAAAAAAGGGGGGGAGGGGGAGTTAGCTCGAGTGAGTGCGCATTACCGCAGCGGGGGACGGTCAAAAAAAACGACGCTCCCCAGTGAATTCCAAAGAGGGGACTCCAGAGTTCGGTCAAAAAAGGAAAGGGGGGTTTGCGACCAACGTGAGGACAGACGGAGTTTCGCTCCACGCGGAATGTTTGGAGAGGGAGTAGCCACGAGCTGCAGGAACGGGTGCCACTGCAGATCTCCGCCAAGGTAAACCGCGTGGTTAATTGGGAGTCGGATTGAGGGCTAGCCTTAACTGGCCTAGTTAAGACCCATTATAGTCACCAGGAAGCAAAGGCTGAGGTTTGGCCAGAAGGTGCATGCTGGGGGTTTGGCAACCACTAGTGATTTTCCTGGCAGTGAAGTGCAGGCCCTCAGGAATGTAACAGGGGTCCCCGTAACACTTTCCGTTGCTGTCCCGAGGTTGGACTCATTTTCCCGTCCCGACGCCCGAGGACAAAGGGAGTTGGTGGTGAGCGAGATGCCCTGCCATCCAGACAACGTCCTGGCGATTCATCCCGTTTCATTCTGCAATTGCTGGTATTTCTTTCATTCACTGTTCCCTGGAGACAAAGGTATGGTTTCTCCTGTTTTTGTGTGTGAACTGTGAACTGAAGGCGTGATTGGTCAATTCGGCTGCGGTAACTCTGCTCAGCTTAACGGACCAGGACATTGAGGCTGTTTCCTGTCAACTATATTTACCCCTTCAAAAAGAGACTGGGTGTATGGTTGCCTATTGAAAGGACACTTTGATTTGGTTTACTATTGGACTTGGGGACTATTTCTGTTTTCTGTAAACACTGTGGGACTTGTTATATTTGTGACCCAGTGTTAGCCTTCCCAGGGGAAGAGTGGGTCACAACAGGAAGGACTTTACCTGAGTTTCATCCATTGAACCATTCTTTTTTTTTGTGTGTGTGCAATTTTATTTAAATCTGACCCCATATTTTTTATTTATTTTATTTGCCGTACATAATCATTAGAGCCCTTGGTGGCTGGTGGAGTGTTTAAATTTGAAGGGTCATCCGAATAAATGAAAGTATTGTGTTCATTATAAGTGATTGTG